>CM076577.1:109080998-109249842 GCA_034641835.2 Pinus albicaulis | reverse complement strand
TGTAGGAATTTACAGGGTAAGTTACGTAGATCAAGAACCAAAGGTCACCTCTCACAAACAGATCACAACTTAGTACACCAGTATAATCACGTGGTTAAAACCCTCAAAGAGGGAAATAGTCCACACCCTGAGCCAACGTGGTCACTTCAGGGAATTATTAATATAAAAAGAAAAGTTACATATGTTTCTCTCATAAATGGTTACCAGACAAATGACCCTCCATGCTATTTAAATAGAGATCATGGAACAATCGGGTGTTAAGACACGGATCAAGTGCCGTTAATACTGAGGTGAGAGATAACTATCAGATCACTACAAATCGTGACTGTTAGATTATAAGTTACAAATGTACATGGTAAAGAAACACACTTTACCTAACTCTACACTAGACTAAGCTATTCTTAACTATTTCCTATTTGTTGAAATATCCTAACATCCCCCCTTAAGAACAACTTGGGATAGGATTGAAGGATTTGCAAAGGTGACACAAAAGGAGCCTATTTCCTATGTGTCGAAATATCCTAACATCCCCCCTTAAGAACAAACTGGGATAGGATTGAAGATTTAAAAAAGTGACACAATAGGAGAAGGAAGGAGGCATTAGAGCCTATCCCCCCTTAATGTCAAATTTCTTGAACTCCAAGCATGGATCGAAGTTTGGTAAACTTCGCTTCTGTGAGAGCCTTCGTAAAGATATCGGCTACTTGATCATTAGTCGGACAATACTTCACTTCAAGAACACGATCATGAATGAGATTTCTGATAAAGTGTATGTGGAGTTCAATGTGTTTAATACGCTAATGCTGAAATGGATCTTTACATAACTGAATGGCACTTTGATTATCACACCAAAGTGTAGTTGGATGCTGCTGATGAAGACCAAATTCAAACAGGATCTGACAGAGTCACATGGCTTCCTTGCTGGCTTCAACTGCACCACGATACTCTGCTTCTGCTAAAGAAAGGGAGATGGCGCTTTGTTTCTTACAAGACCAAGTAATAGGTCCTGAACCAAGAGTGAATACATATCCTGCAGTAGACTTTCGATCATTAGGGTCACCATCCCAATCAAAATAAGTGAAACCAATCAACAATGGAGATGCTCCTGCACTGTAATGAATCCTGAATTGAACTGTACCTTGAATATATCGAAGTATTATTTTAGCTGATTTCCAATGACTTTCTTGAGGTTGGTGCATAAACCGAGAGACAAGACCAACAGCAAAGGAAAGGTCAGGATGGGTATGGGTTAGATACAAAAATTTACCAACAAGTTGATGGTATAAGGTAGCATCAAATTCAGGGGTAGTATAGTTGACTGAAAGCTTGACTCCAGACTGAAAGGGAGAAGGGGTAGGCTTACAGTCTTCCATGTGAAAGTGGTGTAGAAGATCACATGCATACTTGGACTGAGAGAGGGTAATGCCTTCCTTGGATTGCAGGACTTGAAGACCAAGGAAATAATTCAAGTGTCCTAAGTCTGTCATTTCAAAATTCTTTTTGAGGCTAGACTTCACATGGTTTATATGGTTTGGATCACTACTAGTAAGGATAAGATCATCAACATAAAGAACAAGGATGGTGAAGGAATTACCCACTTTCTTGGTGTAGACAACGTTGTCAGAATGACACCTAGAAAAGCCATTATCTAAGAGAAATCTATCCATTTTGGCATACCAAGTCCGAGGAGCTTGTTTGAGACCATAGAGAGACTTCCTAAGGCGACAAAAAAGGCTGGAGTCTTTTTGGATAAAGCCAGGGGGTTGTTCCATGTAGATTTCTTCATGCAAATCTCCATGTAAGAAGGTGGATTTAACATCCATCTGATGGACTTCCCATTTAAAGGAGGTAGCAATGGAAAGAACAAGGTGGATAGAATTCATTTTGGCAATAGGGGAGAAGGTTTCAGTATAGTCAATGCCTTCAACTTGTGAAAAACCTTTAGCGACAAGACGAGCTTTATGTCTATCCACTTTTCCATCTGGTCCAAAATTTGTTTTGTAAACCCATCTGCATCTAACAAGTTTTCTTCCTTTTGGAAGAGGAACAAGATCCCAAGTATTGTTTGCCAATAAGGAACAATACTCTTCATTCATAGCTTCATCCCAATCTAGATGATCGGAGGCTTCTTCAAAGGTTTCTGGATCAATTTTTTCTGGAACTTGAGCCAATAAGGAAGAATCTCTTTCGAACTGAGAACGTGTACGTCGTCGATTGACAGGGTCACCTGCAAGAGAACCTGTTGCATCCCGAGTAGAGCAGACCCATCTAGGAAGCGGGGGAGAATAAGGAAAAATTTCACGAGGTGGAGGAGGATTTTCATCCTCGCTGTCATCATATGAACTGGAAGGAACGCTCACAGGCCAAAGGTGGCACACTTGCCAAACTAGGCTCGCAAGATGATATATTTTCATCAAATTTTACATCTCTTATAATGATAATATTTTGGATTTTGGTTGAAGATGTCTATATCCTTTGAAATCTTCAAAATATCCAACAAAAATACATTTTTCACTCTTAGGTTCTAAGGCTTTATGTTTCGCATCTGGAATATGGGCCCAAGCATCACTTCCAAAAACATGAAAGTGACTTACATCTGGTTTGATTGAGCTCCAAGCTTCTTCTAGAGTTATATTCTTTAAAACCTTTATAGGAGTGTGATTTACTATGTAATTTGCATAGTCAATGGCTTCTGCCCAAAAATTGAGATCAAGTCCTTTAGATTGAAGCATACAATTAGCCATTTCTTTTAAGGTGTGATTCTTCCTTTCAGCTACACCATTTTTTTGTGGAGTATATGGAACAATATGTTGCAATTGAATGCCATGCTCGGTGCAGAAGTTGATAAATTTGTTGTTAACATATTCTCAGCCATTGTCTGATCTTAACTTAAGAATTTGATGTCCAGATTGTTTCTCAACAAAGGCCTTAAAGGCCAAGAACATGTTAAAAACTTCACTCTTGAGTTTTAAGAAATATACCCAAGTGCGTCTGGAAAAATCATCAATGAAAGTTAAGAAGTACTTGAAACCAGAGAAAGAAACAACAGGAAGTGGACCACATAAATCACTGTGCACAAGCTGCGAAGGGGCTGAAGTGTGCCAAGAGGCACATTTGTCAAAACTATCTTGATGATGTTTTCTGAGTACACATTCGGAACAAACACCATCTCGGCAAGATACCATAGGAAGGCCTTTCACCATATTTTCTTTACATAGAGTTTGAAGGGAGCGATAGTCTACGTGACCAAATCGCTCATCCCAAAGTTTGCTATAACTTCATCGTATGAGAAAAAAAAGCTGAGGAAGACATGATGACCAAAAGTTGTCAAACTTATACAACCTTGTGGAAACATAAAAAAATTCTAGTAGCTAAAATATGTTTAGGATGTTCAGTCCTTGATTACAACATCATGAGGTGAGAATTCTACTATTTTCCTTCACACAGATGAGTTATCTAATAAGCAGAGAAGGTTGCATGACGAGTGATTGCAGCCTCCATCATTAAAGGCGACCATTATCTAAGATGAATGATTCCAGAGATCTACAACACTAAGAGATCTATCATCACCAACATAAATATGTTTGGTGTTACAATCATTTAAAGAAGAAAACATGGCTTTATTTTTGGCCATGTGGTAAGAAGCTCCAGAATCAATGAGCCACTCATGAGAATGAGAAGAGGAAGATACATTTAATGCATAACTAGATCTTGATGCTTGATAACCACAAGCAAAAAGTGCCATGCCTGAAGATGAAGGTGAAGAGTGATCCAAATTGATGTTGTGCTTCTTCATTGTTGCTTCTAAGGCTTCCATCTTCTTAAAACATTTGGAATCTATATGGCCATCACGATTGCAAAAGTTGCAATGTCTATCTGTCTTCTTCTCTTTTTTTTATTTGATTTATCATTTTGGTGATTTGGTTTTTTAGTTTGCAACTGAAATTGCTTGGGACCCTTGTTTGGTTTAGGAGAATACTTTTTAGGATACTTCTTCTTGGGATTCTTTTGAGATGGTTGCTGTTGGGATGCTAAGGCTTTCTTAGAATAATTTCCAGGAGTGTTAAGACGAAAGTGTAAGAGTTTTTCTTGTTCTCTTATCAAAGAATCACAAAAGGAATCAAAAGAGGGATTCTTGTAGGTGGTTCCAGAAGAGATGATGGCTTCTTTAGTGGAATGGAAGGCAGAACCAAATACAGAGTATATAGGGCCAAGCTTAGCAAGAATGCAATAAATGAGGCTACCATCTTCCTTTTTGACCTTACAACCATCTAAAAGAAGTTTAAGGGTCTTGAATTTGGAAAAAAAGTCTTCAATAGAGGAGAAATTATTAGGGTCCAAAGTAAGCAACTAATTTTCAAGTTGGTGGGCCCTGATTTGATTTTGAATGCGAAAAACATTATTTAGCTTTTCTAGGCTTTTATTAAGGGTGTCAATGTCAAGGATGTGAAATCGAAGATCTCGAGCAATGGACATTCCTATCAAACCTCGTGATTGATCTTGTTTATTTTCCCATTCAGGAAATTTATCATCATCGGAAGTTTTAGTTTCTTGACCTGTGGCTTTTCTATAAAGCCCTTTACTTCTAAGTATATCTACCATGTGAGGTAGCCATTGGAAATAATTGGTGCTGTTAAGAATAACCGAGCATGCATTTTCGTTAAAAAAAATGAAGCTGAGAAAATCTGAAAATAACTACTCCAATGGAAAGATGTCAAAAAATTAGGCCGTTTAAAAAAAAACGGCTCGAAAAACGGCTTTCGGATGAAGAAGTTATGCCTTTTGAAAAATCTGAGTTTTAGATGCTGAATAGTTATGGGAACGGGATGAAGTGCGGCTTTTTAAAAAAGAATTCCGCCCCTTTGAACAATTTTTTTTTACAAAAGAAGCTTGAGAAGGAGACTTGAACACAAGACCTCTATTCTCAATAACTAAGCCCTCACCAAGTGAGATAGTAAAAGGATCACGTTATTGTATGAAAGGAGCAAGGGGGGTTTTTTTTTTTTCTGGTTTTCCGAGATCGCACGGAGCGCACAACAAAGAGCATACACAAAGAAGAGTGTATAGATCCGGAAAATAAATAAAACCTTAATACCGAAAATACACATAAATAAACCGAAATAAGCAGAACTATTAACAAATATAACTGCAAAATAGATGCTTTATACCTCCAGATCTAAACTGACATAACTTGAGCAGTCAGAAACCTTTTCGCATGAAAAAAAAAAGGCGTTCCTCACTATAACAGATGCTCCAGACACAATTGAACAGTTCCCCAAGACCAAAAATATTTAGAAATAGTAGATCTACAAAACGACATTTACATGCAATCAAACCGGCTTCGGATTTTGATCAACAACGGACGCGGCCCTCAAAATAGCTCTGATACCATGTAGAGGTTTGCCGTTAGACCAAAACTCACAAGTGTTGGTAAACTTCTAAACTGGTAACTAAGATATCCAGGGTGGAAATTATGGATTCCATAGAGGTTCGGTGATTACTCCAACACCCTTTCAAACTCTTTAGGAATCAATACACCCCTCAAACACAGCTCGGGGGAATCGAACCTGGGTCCAGGCTCCGATACCATGTAGGAATTTACAGGGTAAGTTCCGTAGATCAAGAACCAAATGTCACCACTCACAAATAGATCACAAATCAATACAACACGCCCTGAGCCAACACGGCCACTTCAGGGAATTTATTAATATAAAAAGAAAAGTTACATATGTTTACATAAATGGTTACCGGACAAATGACCCTCCATGCTCTTTAAATAGAGATCATGGACCAATCAGGTGTCAAGCCACATATCAAGTGTCGTTAATACCGAGGTGAGAGATAACCATCGGATCACTACAAATCGTGACTGTCGGATTATAAGTTACAAATGTACATGGTAAAGAAACACACTTTACCTAACTCTACAATAGACTAAGTTATTCTTAACTATTTCCTATGTGTTGGAATATCCTAACACTTTTTCTGATCAGTAATATATAGTGGTTGTTGGCTTTTTTCTTCACCTGAGATTCATTTGATGTTTTCATTAGTAATTGTCCTATGTATCTTGTTATTTTTTCTGCAATCATTTGATGTTTGATTACTTAGAATTCATGTTAATCATGCTCTAAATTCCTTCAAGTATTAAACTCTTGTGTATATGTGTGTATTGACTTTTTCATAAAGGTATCTATATGCCTCAGTTTCCACAAGAAGAACCATTTCCACTGAGTTTCTTACAACTGAATCCATAAGCCCAATGGTAGTGAATTCTATACATATTTCACTTGCATACAAACATATTTAAAACAATTTTCTCAGAGTTAGTCATTTTTGAGCTTCATTTACATAATATTATCAATACCTTTGAGAGAGCCCTCTCAGGATGAAAAGGCTAATTTTCAGCTGGAAGTTGGTTTGAATGAGTTACTCTAGGTTGTCTGGTGGAGCAACCAATTTGTACCAACCTAGTGATAACATTGCGAACAATGTAATCCATCGGAATCACGGATTGCTGCCCATATACCATCCTGAATGATGTATTTCCTGTCAATTTCTTGCATGTAGTATGATAGGCCCAAAGAACTGAAGGTATGCACACATCCCAATCATTCTGATTAGCATTGAAAAGTCTTGGTGAGCGCAATCTCCAATATCTTATTGAAATATTCTACTGCTCATTCGCCTGTGGGTGATATGGAGTGCTATTCTGGTGGTCAATCCAGAATCCTTCTGTCAATGCTTCAATGGTTTCATTCACAAAGTGCGTACCTCGATCACTCATAAAAATATTAGGGCATCCAAATCAGGTCAATATGTTTTAAAAAATGAAGTGCGAAGCTTTGTCCACACTACAATCCTTCACTGTCTTAGCTTCAACCCAGCGAGTGACATAGTCTGTCGCAGTGATGATGTACCATGCACTTGTCTTCTTTCCTAGATGGGTCAATAGGGGCAAAACAATCTATGCCCAATTTATCAAATTCTTGCAACTCCATCCGTGGATGCAATGACATCTCATCTCTGCGCGACGATTTCCCTGTTCTTTGGCATACATCACATGTGTGGCAATGCATATATGCATCACTATGCAACGTAGGCCACCATAAACCATCTCTTAAAATATTCTGTGTGGTTTCATTTCCTGCATAGTGACCTCTAGAAACCCCTTCATGAGCTTCAGCTAAGATGTCTTGTCTCTGAAATTCTAAGACATATCTTCACAACACTTCATTGATACCCATCTTATACTACTAACCAACAATGATAGTAAAGTTGGTTGCGCATGCCACCAATTGTTTCTTTTGCTGCAATGTATACTCCTTGGGTGCACGTCTAGTAGTGAATAAATGAATTATATATGGGAAATTATCATCAACTATATTGATTGCAAATAATTGCACGTATGGTAAACCATCCTCCAAACTAGTCGGATCTTCCCCAGTCTCAATGCGTGATAGATGGTTTGGCCCAAAATTCAGTCTTCCTGGCTTCACAATAACTTCAAAATAATACTCCTGAAACAATAACAACCACCTGCAGATCTCCCCCTCCCCAACACAAGCTTATTAACCAGGTACTTCAAAGTAGAGTGGTCAGTAAACATCTTGAAATGTCCTCCTAAAATATAGTGGTGGAATTTCCGCAGTGCATACACCATCACCAATCCTTCTCTTTCTGTGGTTGAGTAATTCCTTTGCACTTGATAGATTTTGAATTGTGTAGGCAATATGATGATCGATATTTCCAGCCCCTGGTTGTGCTAAGATATCTCCAAGCGTGATGAAGGAGGCATCGACATGCACATGAAACACCTTTGACTAATCTGGAAAGATCAAGATAGGCACAGTGACCATCTTCTCATTCAACAGTTCAAATCTCTTCTGACATTCTTCGCCCCAACATAATGTCTCATCTTTCTTGAGAAATTTCTCCATGGGCATAGTTATCAATGCATAACCGTGAATTAACTTCCGATAATATCTAGTATGCCCCAATATTGTGTGCAATTGTTTGACATTCATAGAAACTTCTAGATTTACAATTACTGTGATCTTCGTGGGGTCTACCATCAATCCTTGCTGGCGGACAATGTGACCCAACAATATCCCAAATAGCACACAAAATATGCACTTATTCAAATTTAGTGAGATCTGGTACTTCCTACAGGTATCCAACATTAGGCGCAGACTTGAGACATGATTTTTCAACAACCCAAAAACAATCCAATCATCAAAGTAGACTTCTCAAAACTTGTGGATATAATCCTTGAAAGAAGCTACTACTACACGCGAGAAGATAGCAGGTGCATTCTTCAATCCAAATGGAATGAATTCATATTGAAAATATCCACATTCCATTTCGAATGTTGTCTTACTTTTATCCTCCGACGCAATCCTGATCTAATGATAACCTGAGAAACAACATGTGAATTAATAAGCCTCTTGTCCTCCTATATTTTCAAGGATCTCAATAGAGAACGGAGTTGGGAATGGATCATGTACACATGCATCATTCAATTTCTGCATGTCCAGAAAAAATTTTATTTATCCTTTTGTCTTGTTATCTTGCACTACCATGGGACTCACCTAATCAGATTCTTCCACAAGTTCTATAATGCCTGCAATGACCATTTTGTCCAACTCTTCCCTCACCTTCTGCTTATAATTCTGATTCAGTCGTTATGGGCGCTGCTTTATAGGTCGCACATTAGGTTTAAAAGTGATCTTCATGACTCCAATCTCTCCAATTATCCCTTTCAACTCAGATAACTTCGTTGGAAACAAGTCTTGATACTCTGTCAACAACTCAACAACCTTTCCCATTATTTCATGATCCCAATAATATCCAATATTTGCCAAATTTGGTTGTTCTTCAGACCCAATGTTTACTTGTCGAATCTTCAAAGGATTCATAACATCTAGTGAGGTAATTGAAGGCCCAACGACTACGTGCGGTCTCTCAGATTCAGTAATTGTGATATCCGTTGGATCTTCTTTCATTTATTCTACTGTTAGATTTTTGCAATTGAAAATATCCCTCATCTATGCATCCCATGCTGGCAAAGTGCACTCTACTGTTGGATTTTAAGTATCAAAGATAACTTCTTGGATCCCTCACAACTCTTTTCCCAAACAATCAAATCCACTCTCAAAGCTAATGTCCAAATGAAACTTTCAGTCAACGCAGAATATTCATTGGTTCCTCGACACAACTTCGTCTCTAGGTACCAATCAGTAGGCACCTTCCCCAACATGTGAATCAACCTTTGTACCCATTCCGGTCTTGGCCTATGCCCCATACTTTAGTTCATTTTTCTAGATGTCTGCGCAAATCACTCTTTCTGGAATAAAATTCTTCCATTCTGGTAGTTGGACATTCAAAGCACAATCTCATCATTCAAGCACATTATTCCCAATTTCCCATGTTTCCTTTGTGAGTCTCCCATCATTGTGTTGGAGTAGCGCACAATGCTATATCGAATGCATGGAATCCTTTTCCTTCTGGAACAGTTCTTTCAAGTTCTCATAGAAACATGTTCACGTTAGTTAAACCATCATAATACGGTAATTCTCGTACCTCTGATGATATGCATCAAAGAGATTTGGTCACTCGATTGCAGTGCAGCGCAGATACTTCATGTAACCAATTCTTCCAGTTCTCTAATTATTCATATGAATCTGAGAAGCAGGAGCTATCCTTTTCCAAATTAAGCCTCCCATCAGCTGTTGAATTGATCCAATCCTCATCTCGTGCACTCAACTTGTATATTTGGTTAATATCATCATCAACGTGCATAGATTTTGTGTATATTTCACCTTTTGTAGGATCTAATGGAATGATGACTCTGGTCCCATTGCTTTCAAATTCCATTATTCTTCTCTTCAGATTTATGATTCCATCCATATCAATAGCTCAGTCCAACCCTAACATCGTAGGATAAGGGTCAGTATAATCCATGATTTGTACGACTTTTTAATTTTCCAGCACCTTAACTCCAATAGTTACTACTACTTGTGACAACCTTCCTAATGGAATGATTTTCTATTAGTTCACCATGCGCAGTTGAATAGTAGACCACTCTAGCTTAGGCTCTCCCATGCCCTACCAAGTTTTCTTAGGTAAAACATTTGCATCAGACCCTAGATCTAGAATGACCTGATCCATCTAATAAGCACCGATCTGATCAGTCAAACACATCTCTCATCCAGTTCTCTTCTTGTTATCTTTCTTATAGTTCTTGTTGACATCTTTCTGTTCCATCTGAGCTTGTTCCTTTTCTGTGCAGTTATCTATGCATGGTTATCTATCAGTGCTTAAAGATATTCTACTACTTTCTTACTGTACAGTAACTTAATGCAAGCTTGTAAAAATGGCTTTATTTCTTTGTCTACTCCCACCTCATTCATAGGTCTACCATATGTCGACATGCTTGCTTTTGCAAACCCCTTCCTTGCTTCGACAAAAGTTTCTTTTTCGCGGTGTAAATACAATCCATCCTTTTTCTCAGGTGCCTTACGAATCCAAATATCATCATCTGACTTCTTTCCTTTATCCTCACCAGTGGCTGCACTACTCTAGTGACAACATTCATACTAGGATATTCTTCGTACAGCTCTGCCCGGACAATCTGAATGCTCTGCATAAGAGTATGCATCTTTTTCTCCTGCATATTAGCAATTAAAACATGAAAAAATTCTATTAAATGATCAAACTACCTATAATACCTACATGATTGTCACACAGGGTTCAGACAGTCACACGCATAATGACCAACATCTCCGCAATTGTAGCAAATGAACTGTCCCCTTTCTCGACCAGTTGATCCTCCTCCTCTTCCTCTTCCTATAGTCTAGAAACCACCATGCCTAGAAGGGGATGCTAGTGAGGTAGGTTCAGCCTGCATTATATACAACTCATCTTTGTTAATCATCAAATCAAAACTTCGACAGTGTTGTTCATCATGTCCCAGTGGCGAACATAATCCACAAAACAACTGTTTTAGCTTTGGAATGTATTTTCCAATCCTTGGATAGAAATATTTCGCATGAAAACCTATATTCTAAAAAATCGTGCACCATACTGGAGGTGTTCCACTTGGTTACACTGTGCTCTTCAGTGGCTTGGTCCTCCAACATGCAAATAATCATTTAATACTGGACATTGATCTTTATGATGCCTGACAACTTTACATCGTGTGCACCAAACCTCTGCGCATACTTCCTTGCCCTTATCTTTGCGCAGATTCTGAATCTCAAAATTCATTACTTCTAACCAAATTTGAATACTATTAGTTCCAATCACAACAGGCATCAGCGCAACTTCTAGTTTCATCACAATTTCTACAACTTCAGCCTGCATGGCAACCTTTTGTTGACTCAAAGGCCGGCGGAGATGCATAAGCAGCATAGCAATAAACCACTCCTTATGTTGGGTATCATATATAGTGAATCCACTATCTATGATAGTGTGCTTCAATCTATGATGTGCCTCCCATACAAATTCATCTATCTCTTGGTGAATCTCTTTCAAATTAGTTACACATTGCGCGAATGACTTTGGTTTTTTGAACTGTTATTTTAGTGGTTCTTCAACTCATCCATAGTTGCATTAGGGTTTTCTGATACATATCTTATATACCAATCCAAGACATGATATTGAAAATTAGTGGCTAACTGCACTTTATTAACATCATCACCATTAACCTGTTGTGCCCTCCATACATCATCAGTGACGAACCAAAATTGCTTAGTATATTCATTCCCAATACCTCTGAAAGTAGGCAGCTTCATAGATGCAACCATATTTGTGCCTGGGGGAGGTGGAGGTGGAGTGGAAGACTTGTGAGATGAATTTGGAAGTGGAGTGGATGGGATCTGAACTATGGTCTATACTCCCTGATTGGCTTGATCTTGTCATACTTCTTCTTGGGAGACTTCCTCTTCTTGGGAGATTCAATAGAGCTACTAATTTCTGGCTCATTGTCACTCTCAGATATACCCTTGAGAGGACTGTAAATAAACCCTTCTTCTGGGTCCGCACGGGAAATTATTTCACTTCATGTAGTCGGGCCTCTTCGGAACATTCACGCAATATGCTCACACATGGAACCCCGTTCACAAAATAACATCTTAATCCACAATTTCAATAAGCGTAGGAAATTACTTCTGGGAACCTTGAAAAATATTATGTCTTCTTTAGAATAAGACACGAATTGATCAATGGAAAACTCAGTCACAAATCTTCCCAAGATATGATCGATCCAATGATCTATCATGCGGGTCATTGTATTGCTTGTCTTTTCTAACTGCTGTACCAATTCTGGAGTCCACTGAATGACTGTGTTGTCCTTCATGCATGTATTAAATTCAGTTAATCGCAACAACCACTCATGCAGATCAGTTGAAAAGGATGCAAAGAATATGTCGTGAAATTCTGTATAAATATACTTTTGAACCCAATCTTCAGTAGATAATTTAAAACTTCAATTCTCTTGGATCACGAATTCACGAATCTTTCTATCCAGCCAATCTTGCAATTCGTTTTGCTTAGGGTGCCAATACATCAATTCTCCTCACATAATCCTAGTCCCAAAAATGAAAATATTTATTGGCTTGAGGGGTCCTGACCCAGGTTCAGATTTATTGCGCAACTAACAAACCCTCCAACTACTGGCCCTTTTGACAATGACATGCTTGTGCAGATCAAAGTCTCAACCGAAGCAGTATGGGGAGGGGGTGATGGAACCAAGTTTCCACACCCTGAGGAAGGAATTTATGTGGAGTCCCTAAACAAGCTTATAATAGAACTTAAGTAGACACGTGTATACACAGATAAATAATTATCAGATCAACCTCGTCACAAATTTAAAGAGATAACAAGATCATATCTTCACATATTACTCCAAAACAAAGAGTTTATATTTGTTCACAATAACTTAAACATATATATTCATCTATCATACACTTAACCATCAACTGATATTCATGCATGAAATATAATATCTATTCACGTAGATGCATTTGATCATAAACCGAAGTAAAGTGATAATAGTCAGAATTAGATTCGCAGTAATAAGATAACTAATATATCAAACACATAACACATTTGGTTCCACCAAAAAAATATTTTTATTCATGGTCTAACAGTTCAATACATTAAAAATTCCCTTACAATTACCCTTCCGCACACATAGCCAGCGGAGTCCACACACAACTAGGACTAGGTCTCCACACACATAGCCAGCAGGAGCCTTTCTACCCAAACCCAGAATTAGACTGAAACCATTACAAAATGTTATTATATAAGCATGAGATTCTTACTTCTCATTGAACTATCTTACTAGACTCTATCTATCTAAATTTATATTACTTCTTATTGAGCTATCTTACTAGACTCTATCTATCTACATTTATATCCATTCAACGCGCAGATACTATGGTCTCAAACCATGGTTTGAGACCCACAATTTTCCCTTAAAACCCATTTACATAAAATAGGGAATTTGACTCACCCCAAAGCCCCTTTGACTCTTCCACACAACGCACATAACCAAAAATAAAAAAACTTGATCAAAATTCACCCCAGGGGACCTCACTCCAACACCGACAACTAGTTGAGGTTTAGGATGATTATGTGTACCTTTGTATAAAATCTATTTTACATGTCTATGAGGAGAGAAATCAACCTTCTTCTTCACTTGATAATTAGGGTGTGTACACTTATAGTAAGTCTGAGGATATTCAATACATTTCACCTACTTTTTTTCATAATTACTCTAATTGTAAACATTCTTAGATGCCCCCCCTATGATGGTATGATGGGCTGAGCCCTTTTGGTCCCCTTCTAGAAGTTGTAGTTGAAGATCTAAAGCTTGCATTTTCTCTTTCCTCTCTAAAGGAAAATTTGAGGAACAACATGTAGAGTAGGGGAAAATCGTAAAAGAGGAATACATTTTCCCTCTTTGGTAACATTTCTAGGTACTACTGATTCATGCAAAGAATATGCTACATGATATTTTGTTATGGTAGAGTTTAGTACAACCTACTCCCAAATTTGTGCCTAGACGTGAGTTGGAACATGAGCTTAACCTTGATCATGTGCCTAAGTTTTGACTTAAACAAAAAATTGAGAATGAACCTTATTTTCAGCCTACATGAAGACTTGGGCATCATTTTCATTATGAGTTTGAGTATGATATTTAGCTTTGGTCTATTTGAAATTGGGTGTAAGTTTGAGCCTATCCTTGTGAATGGGACCGACTATGCATCTGAGAATCAAATAGTGGCCAAATATAAGATTTCGTCTGAACTTAGAATCCACTTATAACTTGCTATTGACTAGAGCCAAAATTATCCAAGCCTCCTAAAGGTGAGAGAGGCAAGAAGAAGGGCTAGATTTCACATGAGGCTTGAACTTGAATGAGGACTAGGTACCATCTTCATATCTCTTATCATTTAAACCATTGGAACCTGAATTTAGTGGAGGAGGTAAAGAACCTTCATATAAAAAAAAGTAGCAAAGGGAATGAACCTATTGTTGGAGACTTCTCTTCCTGAGAATTGGAGAGAAAAATAGGGAAATCCAACAGGATAGTAGATCTAAGACCGTGGGGGTGGCGGGGGGGGGGGGGGGCGGGGGGGAGGAATGTGGGATGTTATCAAATAAGGATGTATCACCCTGTAAGGTGAAGAAATATTTGAAGCAAAGCACTTAAACTGGGATGTATGCAATATGGGTGCATTGAATCCCTATGGACATCTAATTGATTTGCAAGAATTCCACTACAATTCCTCAAAGGTTGTTTATGGACTTGCCCAAAATCGGTCGTCATCAACGATATAACCACAAAATCATTTGAAAAACTATAAGGATCATTCTCTTTACCACTCATGGTGCTACAATTATTTCTGTTAAAGCCCGTATGTGATAAGGATTTTATGAGTTTCTCTTGGGCCTGTGAGGTTTCAATCTACATACCTACGAGAAGCTGACAGAAGAATTATGAACCAAAGTCCTCATACAATATGAGTAATAAAAACCCCTAATTCTCCCGCAATTACAATAAAAACCTCGCCATCATTATTATTTTTCTCACTCAAGAATTGGATTAATGCCTTCCAAGTTATCTCTCCTACAAAAGAACACATGTAATTATTGAAGGCATTCAAAACAAGCTTTTTTACACGAGGAATTAAAACCCCTAATTCTTCAGCCATTACAAGAAAACTTCCTAATCATCATTATTTTTCTCACTCAATAATGGGAATAATTCCTTCCAAGTTCTCTCTCTCCCCCCCAAAACACATGCAATTAATTAAGGCATTCAAACAAAGTCTTTTTTTTTTTGGGTGACTAGGTTGAGCCTAAGCTCGACCTGCTTATTGGAGGGAAGAAGACGAATACAATGGGATGATTATCAAAAGGATTGTGTGAGGCTCGATTGAGCCTAAATTTTCCTTGATAAATTTAATTCCCCCAAAATGGATTTTGTTGAACCTGAAAATTGTTCTCTCTCTGACATCCTTTCTCATCACTTTTCCTACCTTTTCATAATTCCATAACTCCAATCAATGATAAATGACATGTTGCATCTCAGAGAATGCATTTGAATGGTCTCTATTTTATATTATTGATGTCCTTGTTATTTTAATGAATTTTTGTAACTCAGCTACAAAACGCATGCTATTCTGCAACTAATTGTTTTTTCCGCGGCAACTTTAATGGTTTGACAGGTTGTAATGTTCCCAAAATTGGAACAACTACACTATTGGGAATAATACGGGTTATTACCAATGTGGAGCTTCAGAAAATCATGAGAAATCAATGTATATAAATTCATAATATGCATAAGAAACATTTAACCAGAAAATGAATGATTAGTAGCAGAGATTTTCCTCACTATCCTTTCTCGGCATGAGGAAATGCAGCCTCTTGGACCATAAAAACATCATTTTCAGAAAATAACACAATAAATATGGGAAATGGAATTTGTATCCCATGGTTTACATATTATTCAACTCCCATACAAAATTTGAGCCCAAACTAATCATTCTAGCTAAGTTAAACAAATCTCCCCGGCTAGAAAGAACTCAAAAACACTCCAATCCCATGACCTTTCAACTACAACATTTATGAAGACTATGAGAGCGTAATTTCCATGAGTTTTTCTACAGAAAATGATGGAATAAGACTGATCAGAAGTTTATATTAGTCATATAGAAAAGAAATGGAGTTTTAACCTCTTATATAGCAGAAACAAGACACTCGGCAAAGGTTTCCGGCAAAATGCATGTACAAAGCAGCACTACAGAAAATAACGCAGTTTACTGCAAAAATATATTAATAATGACTGAATATGACATATAAATGCTGAATAATATAGAGAATGGCCTTAGGCCTTCTTATCAGAGCTCCCGGAGGGAAATAAGCACCTCCTCCTAAAAGATTAACATACAATCAAAGGATGCAGCTCTACTGCTGCTGCTCCTGCATAAAAGACGCAATTCACTGAAGGAGACTGCACTGTGGCTGAATGTCGATGAATGGAATCAAGCCAAATACTGAAATGAAGCTCAAATCCCTCCCCTTTGATCCCTTAAGCAAGATTATCTAAAGAGAGGATGGAATTCCCACACAGGAATTCCTTGCACTAAGCAGTGCAACAACTCTAGCTAAACAGATGAAGCATGCAATTGGTCTCAAGACCAAAATAGCTGAATACATCAATGAATCTCATTTGATGCTATGCCTTCCTTTTATATTTGGTGAGTCTCCTCACCCCGGACCCCACACAATGTTGAGGTGACTTCTTCATGAAGCTTCCTCCTTCAAAACTGCGCTGCCCTAGCTAGCTGCCCTCCTCTTTGTGACAACGCTGTTGACTTGGTCAACTAGAACCAATCCACCTGCAATGCATCTTTTCACACTAAGGGATCTTCAATATGTTTCTCATATGTGTGCCTAGGCTGCTCCTTGGTCACATTGAGCTAGTTTACTTGAGTGTTTCCTTCCTCCTCAAGAATGCATGTTGACTTAGTCAAACTTGACTATGTCCCCATCTAATTTGTCCTTGTTCACACTTGGAGGTGTAAAAATAGTTCCTAAGGTGATCTCATTCCTTACTAAGGTGGAATTTATTCATAGTTTTTATTGTTCATGGGCCTTCTTACCCATTTATTCCTCTCCTAGGTGAAAGTAGCAAAGTCTAATATTCCAAAATTTCTATGTGAAAATTTTGGAACATTACAGTCCTCCCCTCCCAAATGTTGCTTGTCCTCAAGCAATTGCAAGGATAAGACTGAAGAGTATCCTCTCCTCCCATGTAGAAACCTCATATGATGTAATCCTCCAAGGATCAAGGTTTTGTATCATCAATATATCACCAAGTTTCCCCTCCCAAGTGTGCAAGCCATCTATTGGGAAACATCCCAAATAGCTAACATATTGATGTGACAATGAAACATCCATGGGGGAAACAATAGGCTGTTTGAAGGTCGTCTTGAAGCATAAGGGCTGATATAGATTGGGATTCATCATCCCCATTTGAATCTCTCCTCCCCAAGCTATCAACCAAACAAAATGAGTCACCTTCCAGTATGGCAACTCATGAAGGATCTCTTCCACCTTGAGCTCCTGCAAATAAGATGGGCTGCATAGCTAACTGTGTGGAGTCAAAATGTACATCTCTTGTTTCTCCTCTCTCCAATTATGATATATATGGGGCTGCTGCTGATATATGGCTGAAATATAATGGTCTTCAAGAAAGTCCCAAGTTGCCCCATCAAATCCAACACCCATGAGGTGTTTCCTCGAAAAACTCAAACCTCCCAGATGAGTCCCCTCACTTGAAGGAAAGATGTATAGCATGGAAATCAAGGTCTATCCACTTTTCTTTCTGAAATATGCAGCTTGTATAATGTGAAGAATCATCTCTTCATTGGGCCTCTTCACCTCTTGTGCTACTCCTCCAATGGTGCTTCCTACAATCAATGTTTTAGCATCATAATATGGAAGCATAAACATATGAAAACAAGGAGGTCGAACATAGTCCCAAACATGGAACCAACACAGGGCATTCTTTGCCTGAATCAATACATAGTGCAACAAGTGTTTTTTCAACCACTTGTTTGCTACCACATTCATTTTACAAAAGGGGATCATGAAAGCATAATTTGGTGCCAATGATGCACACCGAAAACCATGTGGCATTCCCCCACAATCCACAAATAGAATGGCCATCATAAATGTTGCAAGTGGCCTCAAGTACATAAAAATATAATATGCAAGAAGGAAAGACTATTATTGGTATGATATGTTGTTCATATATATAAGGAAGTGTAAAATACAAAACAAAATTTTACCTCCTCCATCATGTACTTCGGTCATTGAGCTGAAAAGGCTCAAGTGTAAATTCTCCCTTGCTGCAGGTGAGTAGGGAATTGGTTTTGCCGGCCTTTTCTTCATCTTCTGGGCTGTGCATCTCCCCATATGCTGATATACATTCAATGGAATTACCTCCCAATTGAACTCCTCCATTTAGGGATGGTATGCATAAAAATTCATGGAAGGAAAGTCCACAAATGCTGCATGTAGATCTTTCTCCTTGTGATTGTGAATCCAAGCCAAGAAGGTCAAAACATAGTAAGGGATACTCTCATCCATTACTTTTTCATGCCCATATTATACATGCTTCCATTGTGAATTACTTGTGAAGTGGTCTTGGGAACACTTCAGCAAGCAATCCAAGCTCCTAAGTGACAGCGCTGCTAGCCTTTGGAGTAGGGCTATTGTCATCTCAAAGCTCAATTATTTGACATAGATTGTGTCAAAGACTCTTCCCAAAATGCTGCTGTACATGTAGAGATCCTCCCAAGAAGGAGGTGCTACTATTTTCACTATGCTAGTTCCATCCCTTACTCTTGCAGCATCATGCCAAGTGTGAGAGAAAATTTTCCCTTGCTCTCTCCCAATCCTCCAAAGCAACAAATGACTTTGTTGCCTCACCATACCTCCATCATACAACCTATGTGGTGATAACATAATGATCACATCACCATAATGAATCTCCACTCCTTGCTGCCCCATGATGAAAGTATCCTGCCAATCTCCCTTCTTCTTCTCACCCCATGGAAAAGGACATGTCATAGGTTTACCAAACTCTCTCAAGAGTAACCAACGCAACATTGCCTCTTTCTGCCCGGTGTCATAGACTTGCAACAGGCTTATCAATCTCTTGCCTCCCATCCACATCCAATCAAATCCATATGGATGCCTCCTATCTTTCTCCATTTTGGCATCCCTCCAATGAGGTCTACCATCTTCCCATATCCGATTCTTCTCCTTGCATTTCATGGGATGCTGAAATGAAACTCCTTGGAGATCTCCTTGGGAAAATCTCTCACCAATGATCATCTTGAATCCATAAGGATCCAAATGGCCTAAAGGCAAAGATTCATTGCTCCTACTTCTTGACAACGCTGTAACCCTCCTCCAGGGTGTTCTAGCTATCTCATGTGTCCACTCCCGGATGAAAATTTTCTTCTGCATGAATTTGTTTGGAGAAAAGTTCACTCCATCCCCCAAAAATTCACATTCCAACCTCAAGGGTCGTGTGTAACTCATCAGTGATACATGAGGCTGGGGGTTCAAATATCCCTTCAAACTTGCACAACACAATGCAATCCTGTTTCTCTATCTCAGCAATACCATTTGATCTTGGGCCATATGAAAACAAATCTCCAACCCTTTCCATAAAATTTTATGAAATTTTAAGACATGGAAATTTATGCATACCTCTATGAGTCTTTGGGACATCTTCTATGGCTGCAAGAGGTCCTCTCTTCAATGTGCTGGCTGATCCAACTGCTTGTGTAGAAGGTTGCTCTCTCAAGGCTATGGCAGCGCTGGTACTTTCCTCCTCCCATGGTGGTGTGGGTATTCTCTCCTCTAATCTTTCCTCATCAAAGGTTCTGATTAGATCTTGAGTGAACTTAGAAAAAGAAGTCACCCTTGTGTGGTTTAAGTGACTGCACCACCAAGTATTGGATTCACCCTCCAGGTGCAGTGCTGCAACTTCTGCTGCCTCCATCTCTTCCACTGGATGAAGTATGAAGAATGCCTCAATATTTATTGCCCAAGCTCTTTTTGTAGTTGACCCATCAAATTTAGACAATAGGAATCTATTGCCTTTGATCTCTCCTTTTCTGCTAGGTCTTCACTCTTCTCTCAGTTGAATAAATTGAGGAAGATCTAGGGTCTCTTTGGAATCCCTAGGTTGGCACTTGTATTATGCAAAATACCCACTCAGGATTTCATGCTCTAAGTGGTCTCCTTTCTCTCCACTTCCTCTATGAGAATAGGAAGTGCATGCATCTCCTTCTGCTTCTTGAAACCCTCTAGAGGTCTCACTGCAATTCTCTCCTCCTTGAAACCTCTTGGAGTTTCAATGCATTTATCTTCTTATTTCTTCTTAGATCTAAAAATGGATGAGAGTAAGCTCATCCTCTCCATAATTTTGACCTTGATCCTTGCTGTACAACATTTTGGCTTGAAGCCATAGGCTGAGCCAAAGATCTTGCTTTGATACCACTGTAATGTTCCCAAAATTGGAGCAGCTACACTATTGGGAATAGTTAGAGTTATTACCAATGTGGAGCTTCATAAAATCATGAGAAATAAATGTATATCAATTCATAATATGCATAAGAAACATTTAACCAGCAAATGAATGATCAGTAGTAGATATTTGCCTCACTATCCTTTCCCGACATGAGGAAATGCAACCTCTTGGACCATAAAAACATCACTTTCAGAAAATAACGCAATAAATATGGGAAATGGAACTTGTATTGCATGGTTTACATATTTATTCAACTTCCATACAAAATTTGAGCCCAAAATAATCATTCTAGCTAAGTTAAACAAATCTTCCCGGTTAGAAACAACTCAAAAACACCCTAATTCCATGACCTTTCAACTACAACATTTCTGAAGACTATGAGAGCGTAATTTCCATAAGGGTTTCTACAGAAAATGATGGAATAATACTGATCAGAATTTTATATTAGTCATACAACAAATAAATGGAGGTTTAACCTATTATACAATAGAAACAAGACACCCGACAAAGGTTTCCGACAAAATGCATGTACACAGCAGCACTGCAGAAAATAACGCAGTTTACTGCAAAAATGTATTAATCATGACTGAATATGACATATAAATGCTGAATAATACAGATAATGTCCTTAGGCCTTCTGATCAGAGCTCCCAGAGGGAAATAAGCACCTCCTCCTAAAAGATTAGCATACAATCAAAGGATGTAGCTCTACTACTGCTGCTCCTGCATAAAAGACGTAGTTCACTGAAGGAGACTGTGCTGTGGCTGAATGTAGATGAATGGCCTCAATAAAAATACTGAAATGAAGCTCAAATCCCTCCCCTTTGATCCCTTAAGCAAGATTATCTAAAGAGAGGATGGAATTCCCACACAGGAATTCCTTGTACTAAGCAGTGCAGCAACTCCGGCTAAACAACTAAAGCATGCAATTGGTCTCAAGACCAAAATAACTAAATACATCAATGAATCTCATTTGATGGTATGCCTTCCTTTTATCTTTGGTGAGCCTCCTCACCCCGGACCCCACACA
Source organism: Pinus albicaulis (assembly GCA_034641835.2). Classification (NCBI taxonomy): domain Eukaryota; kingdom Viridiplantae; phylum Streptophyta; class Pinopsida; order Pinales; family Pinaceae; genus Pinus; species Pinus albicaulis. The sequence continues at coordinate 109,228,189 of CM076577.1, read as the reverse complement.
ATGTTGAGGTGACTTCTTCATGAAGCTTCCTCCTTCAAAACTGCGCTGCCCTATCTAACTTCCCTCCTCTTTGTGACAACGCAGTTGACTTGGTCAACTAGAACCAATCCACCTGAAATTCCTCTGTTTACACTAAGGGATCTTCAATCTAGTTCTCATATGTGTGCCTAGGCTGCTCCTTGTTCAAATTGAGCTATTTTACTTGAGTGTTTTCTTCCTCCTCAAGAATTCATGTTGACTTAGACAAACTTGACTATGTCCCCATCTAATTTGTCCTTGTTCACACTTGGAGGTGTAAAAATAGCTCCTAAGGTGATCTCCCTCCTTACTAAGGTGGAATTTATTCATATTTTTTTATTGTTCATGGGCCTCCTTACCCATTTATTCCTCTCCTAGGTGAAAGTAGCAAAGTCTAATATTCCAAAATTGCTATGTGCAAATTTTAGAACATTACACAAGTTCCAAGGAGAGAATTAAGGAATGAGTCACTTGGGCATATTTGGAATGATCCTCACATGGATCTCTTCCTATCCACCTGTTTGAATTCGACAGAAAAGGGTGCCTATTCTTGTGGTCAAATTTCGGTCAAAGGACGTGATTTGAGAACGAAAGACTCATGATTTTCTCAGATGTAGCAAATCAAGAGTTAACCACTTATATTTTACTTCTATGTTTTAGTTGTAATTTCCATCTGTAGGTGGAAATACCTCAAGATAGCTACATTGAATTTGTTTAAATACCGGTCATTTTGAAACCGGAAACAATCTTAATTTTGTGAACCACTGTGTATCCTTTGAGACTCTGTTCTTTCATAATATGAAGACCATATTCATTTGTTCCTGTTCCTTCTTGATGTGCACATAGTCTGCTAGGATTTCAACTCGTTCTGTTGCAAAGGGCCCCTACATAGAAATGAGGTTTCATTAGTTGTTTTTAGTTTAATTTCATTAGCACTGTTTTGTCAATTCATAGTTAAATTTACATTGCCTTGCAACTGATCCTTAGATTAAATTGTTGATCATAGATTACATTTATTAATGCTTTCTCAGAATTAGTTTTAGACTAACTGTGTAATATTTTTCTTACCAAAAACATCTCAAGAAAGTATTTCTTCTATTTTCCAAAATTGGATTATGTTTGAAGCATTAGAACATAGAGTTATTTTAACTTTCTTTACATGTTTTTATACTTCTTTCCTAGATTAAATTCTCAATTAAATGCTTGTAAAGATCATATTAAGAAGATGAATTTTTAATTCTTTCAAAATTGGATGATTAAGTATTTAGTCATACAGTATTTGAGATTCCTTTACATGTTTTTATACTGCCTTCCTAGATTAAGTTCTTAATTAAAAGTATAATTAAATGTTTGTAAAGATCATATCAAGAAGATGACTTAATCATTTAAATTAAATGTATAATCAATTGCTTGTAAATCATGTCAAGAAGATGACTTTGTCTTTCTTCCAAAATTGGTTGATTGAGTAGTTGGTCATACAGTAGTTTTTTTTCAATTTCTTTGAATTTTCTTTCCATTTAGATTAACATTTTCATTTAAATTATTTGTCATAAGATTTATTCTTTCAATCCATGGAGTAGAATTAAATTAAGATAGATTAGAATTAGCTTTAAATTCCAAAAGATCAAGGTCATTAGAATAAATACTCTGTTTTTAGATCAGATTCTAACCTTTTAAAGTTTGATTCATTTTTATGCAAATTAGAACAGTTAAAGAACATTTCCTTTTATTCCTTCTTTAAAAACTAGTTTTAACATTAAACTTCATTATATTTAGTTGATTCATTTCATAGTTCTCATTTCTTAAGATTAACTCCTTTAGACATAAAGAAAAAAAACCCCCAAAACAATATAAAAACATACACAACGAAGTAAGAAGAAGGTTAAATAAGCGTATATAGTGCACCAGACTTCATCAGATTACTAACCTCGGTTGATGATTTATGATAAGAAATTTAAGACATTAAATTAGCTAAATATTTTGGCGCCGTTTCCAAGGAAGTGTAATTAGGTAACCTTATTTATTACATCTAAAAAAATGACACGCGTAGAGAAAGACATTCTAGGGGTAGATTCATAGCTAGAGGCAAGAGTTTGATTCCAACAACACCACTCACCCCACCTAGACCACGTAGTGCTATACCACCATATCAAACTCTTATTCCATAATTCACTAGAGATAGACTTCCTGAAGTCTTAAGGTCAGAAATCCAACTAGGAGGATCTCCTACTTCATCCACTGAGGCAGTCTTAGAGGAAGAAGATCCTAGATCTTTGACAGAAGGAGTAACCTCTTTCACCTCTATAAGAGAACACATTCTAGCTGAAGAATTAGAAATTCCTAGTGAGGAATAAAAAGAAGAAAATTTCTTCAGTATCCCATTGATAGAATAACTAGAGGAAGATAAATTAACTTTACATTTAGAACCTTATATTAGCTCTGAGGAATCTACAATGGCAGGAGAAGGAGAAGGAGAAGGAGAAATTTTAAAAGGAGAAAATTTACTATTTGGAGGAGGAAGAGGTGGAGGACGAGGTAGAGGGAACAGAGGAGGAGGTGAAGGAAACATAAGAAATAGGGGAGATTATAATTCTTTTGGATTTCCTATAAATTATGAGGATACAAATGCCATAATGAAAAATATTTCACCTTCCATTCTTCCAAATTTCCATGGATTAAAAAGTGAAGATCCTGAAACCTTTTTGTTTTAATTTGAAGTTTTGTGTAGATCTTATGACTACTTACAAGACTTTCAAAAAATAAAGTTATTTCCTGCAACACATAAAGGAGTAGCTTTAAAATGGTTCATGGTTTTAGTCACACAATCTATTAGAACATGAAATGATATGAAAAGTGCATTTTTAGAAAGATAGTTGGATTATTGCATACCTATTAATCGTTAGGATGAAGTATTCAAGATGATGCAAAGAGAGGACGAGAACCTGGAGGATCTAATTGAAAGATTCAATTATAACATAAAAAGAGCTAAAACGGAAAACTTAGATCAATATACTTTAAAAGCTCTCTTGTTAAAAGCCATTAGAGATGAATGGATAGACATTATCAACATGATGGGGAGGGGATACATCTCTCAACTCACATTACCTGAAATTGGTGGATTATGTATTCATCTCTCAAGGGGAAAATAAAAAACTGGGAAAAATCCAAGAGATCCTTCTCTCTCTAGAGTGAATAAATATGTAATTGGAATAGTAAGTAAAGCAGAAATTGGAAATATGCTTGATGAATTTAAAACAGATATTTTAGGGAGTCTTAGTGAACAGATAGACACCCTCAAACTACAAAACAAGCAGAAATTCGAAACTGATGCCGTAGCTATTTTTTGTCCTAAGTGCAGAAAGAAGCAGGCCTTAAGAGAATTTCCTCTTGATGTAAAAGTCATAAATACCTATGTGATTTGCTCTGAAAATCATAAAACTAAGAGTTTCCCTTCAATTCCATGTCTTAAGGCTATTTTTCAGGAAGAAGTAACTCCAAATCCAGTAGAACCTCTTTTCTTTGTCTCTAGAAGACCATGGTAGGGGCCACAAACTCAAGGTTTTAACAACCAAATGTATACTCATCCCCCACCCAATAATTGGAATTCTTGGTAGCAACCTTGGTCCCAAACTCAACCTTGGGCACAAGGAATGAAAAAACCCTATGGTAGATATTCTCAATACTACCAATATCCTCCATCCTATCCAACCTATCCTCCCCAACAATTTCCACAACAAAATCAACAACCCCAACTCCAAAACCAAAACTCATAACTTTCATTACCATTTCCAGAAAGACCAAACCAACTACCTTCCCAGCCATTTCCAAAAACAAATAATAAAAATCCTCAAAATGCTTACACTATAGAAGGACAAAAATTTCCAACTTACATGATTACTACACTAGACCTTAATGATGTTCAACTTAGATCTAGTAGAATATTAGAAAGGAAAAAAATTCTTCTGTTGTTATTCAAGCACAAGATAATTTTGATGAAGAAATTTCTCTACAGCAAAATAAAAGTTTTGAAGAAGGGACATCTCTTCAACAGACCCATAATTCTGAAAATGAAAAACAAGAAAAACAAATAAACTCAACTCCTATCATAGAACGACCATCAATATCTATTTCCAACCCTCCTTTTCCTGAAATATTACAAGTTGATAGAGGGGTAGAAAAACAAGTAATGTTTCCCAATTATGATTTTCTAGATGAATTGAAAAATTTCTGTATCAAAATTCCTTTGCTACAGGCCATTAAAGATATTCCAATTCTTTCCAAAACAATATGAGAGTTGAGCATGAAGAAAATAGGAAGAAAAACAAAAGAAATAAAATTAATTCAATTAGTAGGAAAATTTGCTGACATTATGATGGGAAAAATTGCCATACAAAAATATTTAGATCTGGGAAGTCGAGTTGTAAAAACAGATATCAATGGTATTGAAATTCCAAATAAATTGATTGACTTAGGAGCAGCCATAGACATCATGAGAAAACAAACCATGGAACAAATAAAGCTTCAAAATATTCAGTATACACCTACATTACTACAATTAGCTGACATATCAGTAATCAAGCCAGATGGTGTATTACAAGACATTTCAGTATCCTTAGACTCTTGGTAGTATTCGGTCGATTTTATGATTTTAACCCCCAAGAACAATCTAGGAGGACATCCACTAATAGTAGGAAGACCTTGGTTGGCTATAGTTGATGCTTTCATTAGTTGTAGATTTGGCGACATGTATATCTCTAACGGTAATTCAACAAAGAAATTCACTTTATATCCTCTAGCAAAAAAAATCATAGAAATAGAAGATGAAGAATGGATTGATGATGACAATGATATGCAACCTCACTTTACTATTTCTTGTATTAGTGAAGATAGTCAAATATTAAATTCAATAGAAAACTTTGAATCATATTCAAAATATGAACATGATCATTTTCAAGAACAATGAAATATTGAATACTTGTCATTTAGGCAGATGTCTCTATATTCTATGTAAGAATTTGGTAACTCTACAGTTGAAATCTTTCTGGGAAAATCTTTGAACATAAACAGAAACTTGGAAAGATTACAACAAGAAAAGTTAATCAAAAAATTACAACAACATTCTTCTGCATATGCATGGGAATACACTGACATGACAGGATTTAGTCCTAAGACTTGTATACATCATATCTACATTGAGGAAAATTGTAAGCCTATCAGAAAACCTCAAAGAAGGATGAATCCAAATCTTAGGGAAATTGTGAAGGAAGAATCACAAAAATTACTGAATGTAAAATTCATTTACCCAATTTAAGATAGTCAGTGGGTTTCTCCCTTGGTGATTGTACCTAAAAATAATGATATGTGGAGGATATGCATTGACTATTGAAAGTTGAATAAAGCTACTCTAAAAGATAATTTTCCATTACCTTTCATAGATCAAGTATTGGATACATTAGCATGAAAGAAGTATTTTTCATTCTTGGATGGTTTTAGTGGTTACAATCAGATTCAAGTAGCACCTAAAGACCAAGATAAAACCACATTCACCTGTCCATGGGGAACCTGTACCTACCGAGTACTTCCTTTTGGTTTGTGCAATGCACCTGCAACATTCCAAAGGGCAGTATTAGGATTTTTTTCTGATCTAATACATGATTGTGTGGAGGTATATATGGATGATTTTATAGTTTATGGGAATTCATTTGAAGAAGCTTTAGAAAATTTGGAAAAGGTTCTTAAAATATGTAAAGAATAAAATCTTTCATTAAGTCATGAAAAGTGTTTTATGATGTTTACTAAAGGAATTGTTTTAGGACATCATATTTTAGGAGATGGAATTAAAGTTGATTCATCTAAGGTTGAAGTCATCTCCAAATTATCAATTCCAAGTTGTCAAAAGGATGTTAGAAGTTTTCTAGGATTCACAGTGTATTTAGAAGATTTATAGAAAACTTCACTAAAATAGCATTCCCACTCTTCAAATTTCTTACCAAATATTATGAATTCAGTTGGAATCCTGATTTCCAATTGGCATTTGAAACTTTAAAAACAAAAATTTCTGAAGCACCCATCTTAAGAGGTCCTAATTGGAAACTACCTATTCACATTTTAACAGATGCTTCAGATACATATTTGGGAGCTGTATTAGGAAAAAAAGCTTTGATCCCCTATGCCATCTATCACACAAGAAAAAATTTGATTCCTGCTGAGTTAAATTACACTGTAACTGAAAAATAATTTCTAGTTGTTGTTCATGCTATCAACAAATTTAGACATTATATCACCGTCTATGAAACCTTTATTCATACAAATCATTCTGCAATTAGATATTTAATGAATAAATATATTACTAATGGTAGAATTACAAGATAGTTAATACTCCTGCAAGAATTCAATATCACCATTCTAGACCGACCTGGAAAACAAAACACAGTTGCTAGAATTACTTAGCTACAAGAAAGTTACTTGCATACTTGTTTCCTATAGAGAAAAGAAAAATTGTTCAAACAAGTGCATTATACTCATGGGTTAATGATGAATTGTATAAAACAAGTCCAGATCTCATCATCAGAAGGTGTGTTCGAGAAGGTGAAATGCCTGAGATTCTCAAAGCATGTCACGATGAACCCTGTGGTGGATAGTTTGCTGATAAGAGGACTGCCTATAAAATACTTCATTTAGGATATTATTTGTCATCCATCTTTAAAGATTCCAGTGATTATGTCAAAAGGTGTGACAACTGTCAAATAATGGGGAAACATGTTCCTATAGATGAAATTCCATTATAACCTCAGGTACTCATCGAACCATTTGAAAATGGGCCCTGAATTTTGTCAGATTAATCAATCCACCATATAATCAAAAGAAATATGTTCTGGTATGTACTGATTATGTCACTAAATGGGTAGAGGCTAAAGAAATTGTGACAGATCAGGGAACCTAGTTTACATCCAAGTCGGTGTAGAAGCTTGTGGAGAATTACAAGATCAAACATAGAAAATACACTTCATATAATCCACACAAAAATGGTCAAGTGGAGTCTACAAATAAGGTGATAGAAGGAATTATCCCTAAGACTGTACATCTATATAGGAAGGATTGGGTAGATAGGCTTCCTGAAGCCTTATGGGCCTACTAGACTAGATGGAGGAATACAACATGACATACTCCCTATGAACTTGTTTATGGGAAGCAAGTCCTATTTCCTATAGAATTTTAGATCCAAACCTTCAAGATGGTAGTTCAATTGGGGCTTGACTTATTAGAAGCCCAGAAACACATATTGGGGAAAATTAATGAGCTTGATGAAATCAGGCAAGATGCAGTTCAAAGAACTAGTCTAGTCCAACAACAAAGGTCCAAATGGCATGATAACTATATAAAGGAGAAAAAGTTTCAAGCAGGAGATTGGGCACTTTTTCTCAATTCAAAGTTCAAATAGTTTTAAGGAAAGTTTTAGAATCATTTCCTTGGGCCTTATGAAATTGAAAAATTCTTTGACAATGGAGCAGTCAGGATAAGGAAAATTGATGAAGAAAAGTTACCTCTTCTTGTGAATGGACATTAATTAAAAGTATATCATAAGCCAATTACAAAGGAGGAATTTATCAAAATTTTCCAAGATAATATTGATATGAAGTTAGTAAATAAGAATCCTTCTTCTTCACCAACTTAGTATTTTTTTATTTTCATATCTAAAAAAAAATAAAATAATAATAATTGTATAAGCATGAAAACCAATCAATGATTGGCATCCTTATACAAAAAATATAGAATGAAAATTAGAGTTATGACATCTTATATTTTCTATTCCTCTAAAAATCCCAAAAAAATCTTTGTTCCCTTTATTTTTTCTAAAGCAATAAAAGAAGTAGTACAAAAATACTTCCATTCTACAGCTGTCATTCCATTCTCCAACTGACATTCCATACTACATTCTGCAACTCCGTTACATTTTTCTTACAACCTACTGAAGCAAAAATAGTTATCACAAGAAAGTGAGAACTCCATTTGAAGATCATCATGCTGAAGGATACCTGAAGAATCAACATCAAGGAAATAGCAACAAAAGGTTAGTTCTAAAGGTATGTTACATAAATTTATTTAAATAAAAAGATAAAAAACATTAGCATATATAACGTAGAAGATCACATGTTGCCTCAATATGTCATCATTTGAATTGATTTTGACTCACATCATGTCATAAATTGACCACATCATCCGCATCATATACCATAATGATCCATAACGGATTCTCCCATTTATGATTAAATAGTCATATCCTACTTCCGTAACCTATTCATCCATGTTTCTTAAAAACCCCATCAAGTATTCATTTCACTCATATTTCCCTACAAACACTCGACGTCCTTAACCAGATCTGCAACCAAATTCATTTCACACGGAGAAGAACAATTCTGAAGGCTAGACTCTTCACGATAGAAGACATGGGTTTGATAGTTAGGACTGAACCAGTGGGAGCTAAATACATAGAGGGTTATCCTTAGATAAAAGAGATGCTGCAGAAGGTTAAGTTGCTCAGGTTTATAGAAAAAATTGACGGATTCTAGAAGTATATCACTGAGTATTTTGCGAGGTATTTCGACGGAAGAAAGGTCGAAATAGGAGACATAAAATTTCAGTGACTGAGGCCTTCATAGCTGAAGCTACAGAGGTCCCAAGAGTTGGAGAGAGATGGTTTAAAAAAAAAGAATTTCATAGTGAATCATGGAGATTTTTCCTCAAAAATCCAGGTATGGATGCTTATGTTTATAAAAAGGGTATTCTTAGCTCAAAACTCAAGAAGATTTTGCTGCACGTTTTTTTATCATATTCGATTGTTGATGAACTTTTTGGAGGATGGATAAATAAACCTCCCTTTCTTTATACTGAATAGTTTAAAAAGAATGTCCACAAATGTACATAAAAGAATTTAATTTATAGACAACACTATGCACCATCATGGGTTGGTAAAAATACTTCTTGAATTCCATTTGAAAAGTATAGGAGACTCTTGGGATAATTTTCTAATCAGAAACCATTTCCAAGATGAGCCAGAGCAGCCTAAGGAAGACAAGACTAGAAAAAATAGAATAAGGAAGATTGATACAAGCATTGAGGACAAACCTTCACCTCCACTACATCAAGATGAAGAGGAACTTACCCTTGCGGAGTTGATGAAAAATAAGAAACAGGGCGGAGTTAAGACAAGAAGTAAAACGAAAAAGAAGAGCAAGGTTACAAGTGAAGAAAACTTAAACCCTCCACAACCAAGGAGAAGCTCTAGACTTCGAAGATCCATGAAGAAGACACCATCACAAGAAACAAATTTTGTGAATTTATAGGAGGAACCTCAAGTGCCATCACCCATCAATGTCTCTCCTCCAAATAGCCCTACAAATTCTCCTGTACATATTTTTGAAGGCAGTCCCAACAAAATATCTCCAGGCATTGACCCAACACAACAAGAGATATATGAATATATTGAGTCATTGGAGAAAATAAATGTAGTAGTGAATATAGATATATAAGAACAACCTATCAGTCCATAAGAACCTTTGGTTAACACCCTCACGCAAGAAATCTATGAGCTAGATCTATTGAATAGGCACATTAACAGGAAAATGAAGCTTTAAAGCAGCATATCCAATTGGAGAAAGTCATCAGAGATAAAACCATCCTACATTTGGGATTGTGGTACAAAAGGAACACAAATCTGAAAATAAAGAACAAATATATGAATAAGACAGTCATCAATATCAAGTACAAACTCCTTATGAGAAAGCTTGGGATGTTAGTCACCTCAATGAAAAGCAAGAAGAGAAAACTAGATGTATTAGCAGAGGTGTCTAAACAAATTCAATAGAGGAAGGAAGTTCACATTTTTGATAATTGCATGAGGACATGCAATGGCTTCTTAGTGGGGGTATGTTGAACCTCAAAATTGTTCTCTCTCTGACATCCTTTCTCATCACTTTTCCTACCTTCCATAAATCCATAAATCCAATCAATGATAAATGAAATGTTTCATCTCAAAGAATGCATTTGAATGGTCTCTATTTTATATTATTGATTTTCTTGTTATTTGAATGAATTTTCGTAACTCAGCTACAAAACACATGTTATTTTACATCTAATTGTTGTTTCTGTAGCTACTTTAATGGTTTGATAGGTTCCGAGGAGCGAATGAAGGAATGAGTCACATTGGAATATTTGTAATGATCCTCACATGTATCTCATCCTATCCACCTGTTTGAATTCGATATAAAAAAGGTGCCTATGCTCGTGGTCAAAGTTTGGTCAAAGGATGTGATCCAAGAATGAAAGAATTTCGATTTTCTCTGATGTAGAAAATCGAGAGTTAACCGCTTAGATTTTACTTCTATGTTTTAGTTGTAATTTCCATTTGTAGGCGGAAATACCTCAAGACAGTTACATTGAATTTGTTTAAATAACGATTGTTTTGATACCAGAAACAGTCTTAATTTTGTGAAACGTTGTGTATGCTTTGAGACTCTGTTATTTCGTAATATAAAGACCATGTTCATTTGTTCCACTTCCTTCTTGATGCGCACATAGTCTGCTAGGACTCCAACTCGTTCTGTTGTAGAGGGCCCTTGCACAGAATGGAGGTTTCACTAGTTGTTTTTAGTTTAAATTCATTAGCTCTGTTTTGTCAATTCATAGTTAAATTTAAATTTCCTTGCAACTGATCCTTAGATTAAATTTCTGATCGTTTCATAGATTAAATTTATGAATGCTTTTTCAGAATTAGTTTTAGAATATCTGTGTAATATTTTTCTTACCAAAAACATCTCAAGAAAGTAGTTCTTCTATTTTCCAAAATTGAATTATGTTTGAAGCATTAGAACATACAATTATTTTAGTTTTCTTTACATGTTTTTATTCTACTTTCCTAGATTAAATTCTCAATTGAATGTATAATTAAATGCTTGTAAAGATCATATCAAGAAGATGAATTTGTCATTCTTCCACAATTGGATGATTAAGTATTTAGTCATATAATAGTTGAGATTCCTTTACATGTTTTTATACTGCCTTCCTAGATTAAATTCTCAATTAAAAGTATAATTAAATGCTTGTAAAGATCATATCAAGAAGATGACCAGTGTCATGCTTCCAAAATTGGATGACTGAGTATTTAATTCATACAGTAGTTGAGTTTTCTTTATGTAATTGTTAATTTCTTTCTTAGATTAAATATTTAAATTAAATGTATAATAAATTTCTTGTAAATCATGTCAAGAAGATTACTTTTTCATTCTTCCAAAATTGGATGATTGAGTAGTTGGTCATACAGTAGTTGTTTTTCAATTTATTTGAATTTTCTTTCCATTTAGATTAGCATTGTCATTTCAATTCTTATTCATAAGATTTATGCTTTCAATCCATGGAGTAGAATTAAATTAAGATAAATTAGAATTAGCTTTAAATTCCAAAAGATCATGGTCATTAGAATAAATAATCTATTTCTAGATCAGATTCTAACCATTTAAAGTTTGATTCATTTTTATGCAAATTAGAATAGTTAAAGAACATTTCCTTTTCTTCCTTATTTAAAAACTAGTTTTAACATTAAACTTCATTAGATTTAGTTGCTTCATTTCATAGTTCTCATTTCTTAAGATTAACTCCTTTAGACATAAAGAAACAAAACCCCCCAAAACAATATAAAAACATACACAACGAAGTAAGAAGAAGGTTAACTAATCATATATAGTGCACCACATGTCATGAGATTACTAAACTCGATTAATGATTTATGATAAGCAATTTAAGACATTAATTTGGCTAAACAGATTCTATGCTCAACCCTTCCCATGAAAAAAACATTCAAACTAAGCTATCATAACTTTCCTTTAAAATGATTTTGTTAAGTTTAAAATTTTTTAAAAACATAAATTTTAAAAATTATATTGTAATTCCAAGTGACAATTATAACGTAATTAATTCATATTCGATAAGGTTGTCATTGATGTCAATATGATGTCATGCCCTAACACTCTTGAAGCGAACCCTAGGTCATGGGGTGTATGCCAATAAGGCACTTAAAGAATAAAATTTATGAAGATGTTGGAGCCAACCCCAGGTCATGGGTCAAATGCCAATGAGGCACTTCAAGAATAAAAGTTATGAAGATGTTGAAGCCAACCTAGAAGTTTTCAAGCCCTTGATGTTTCATGATTACATGTTTCCCTAACCCTAGTGATGTACGAAAAACCCTTGTATGAATTTATGAAACCCTAACATAAGCCCTTGATGCCATATCCTTATTAAAGATACCCTAAATAGGGCCATGAAACCATATATATATATCCCATATGATGAAGTAGTCCTAATAGTAATGGTTGTCATAAAACTCTAAAAGTTGTCATAAAATAATTTTTTCTTGAAATTAGAAACAATATCTTGATGTGCTCCATACACCAACTTATAGAGGAAGTCTAAACCTTTATAACATGTATTTACACTCCTCCTAACTCTTTATCATTCTAGATAAAATCAAATTTTAAAGTCTAAAATACTCTATCTATAAGCCTACTCAAGTTGGCCCAAATATAGGCTCAACATACCCTTCCAATAGTCGTGTCCCTTCGAATGAAAAAAACTATATATACATGTAAAATGTAGTTCGGATGAGCATCAATTAAGTTTAGAGAATTCAGTGAAGAATGATAACAAGAAAGGAATACAAAGACACATATATGATGCTTCTCAAACTTATGAAGAATTTTTATTTCAACCTTAGAGAGACACTTGTATTGCAGATCCGTGGAAGATTTTCTGAGCTGTAAAAAGGAAGATCCAAGCTGGAGAAAAATGAAATATTTTTTGATATGTATTTTTCATTTGGTTTGGGGATGATTTAATGAGTATTTATAGAGGTTTGTAACCCTAATTTTCTGAAGAAAAAGGTGACCAAAAGGACTGCTTTTATGGAATGAAACAAGGTATGAGTTTCCCTATATTCCTGTGAAAGAGAATGCCCCAGGCTGAGGCTGTTATAAAGACCAAAAACCCGAGCTTTGGATTCAAATTGTGGTAGTCGTAGGAGGTTGAGTTGTGGGTATGAATTGGAAACATAATACTGAGAATTTCGAGGTAAAGTATCCACAGAATCGAGCTTCCAGTAACTAAGTAAAAGGTTTGCAAGGAATACGATCGACCGATTTTTGTGAAGATAATTGAAAAGGTGGTTACTTAATGAAGGTTGTCCTCCAAGAAATATAGGAATCATTATATAGTAAAATATTTTTCTAGAAGAAAGGTATATCAAAATTCTTTGAGACATTATATTGCAGACCCTATAGATATTATATTGCAAATCTTTATTGAAGTCACAATCTTCAGTTGTTGTAGACCTCTATTGGAGTAGACCTTTAAAGATCATTTGAGAGCAGGTGGTATGATCCAACCTACTAACTGAATTGAAGACACAAACATTTGAAAAATAAATTTGAAGAGATTTTGAAGATAAGTTTTGAAAAAACCTATTGTTGGAAAACCCTTGAGTGCTCAGACATGTGGCATAGCTCTCCATTGAAGGAATTATAGAAGCACCCATTGAAGATCTTGGAGCACTATTGAAGTTATTTCTTGGACAAAACATTGAAGTAGTATTGAAAGAGCATTGATGTCTTGTTGAAGCATATTGTTCAAGGACCTTGTAAAGAGTAGCCTTTTAGAACTATTGAAGACACTCTTGGGGAAGCTTATTGAAGACACCTTGAAGCATTGTTGAAGCTAATCTTTGAACCTCTTGATGTATTATTGATGGAACTCATGGAGTAACATTGGAAGATTTTGTTTGGGTCACTATGAAGAGTTTTGGAGACACATACTATGGTTATATAAGTTGTCATTGATGAACTAAGTGTTTTTCGAGATTAATTAAGGGAATTATTGAAGGCAATCTTGGAGATATTATCAGGGCTTGTTGCAGAATATTTTGGAAGCCTTGAAGATATGTTAAACCTACCTTAAAGAACAAAATCAGAGGTTTAGAACCCTAGAGGATTGGAGTCCTCAAGAATACCAGGTTGGAGCCTATGCTAGATAAGAGGGTTGGAGCCCTAGAGGATTGGTGTCCTCAAGTAGACCAAGTTGGAGCTTGGTGGTATATTACAGGTTGGAGCTTGGTTTGACTAAATATTTAAGTCTTCATTTAGGGTTGGAGCCATAAAGTATTATTATACTTGATTTTTTGTAAAAAAAAAGATTGGATTCCTTTCCATTCTTGTTAATAAAATTATTATTTTGTTGTACATTTTTTGTGTTCTGATTTATTAAGTGATATTAATTGGCATAAAAGTAACAATTGTAAAATAAATATTGATTCTCCCCCCCTCTCAGTATTTCCAACAATTGGTATTAGATTTAGTACCTTTAGTCACAACTTAACAACACAAATGGATCCTTATAACACAAATGGCTAAGTAAAGAAATAAGGCTTGCAAACCCTCTGAATATGCCACTGTAATGTTCCCAAATTGGGATTGCACAGTAGGCTTGGAAAAATAACACACTCCTTGGGAGATTTATGTACAGGAATGAGTTTGCAGCCCTTAGATCCCTTAGATCATCAAATCTAGAGTCTAAATCCAAGAGGGGAGAAAACTAGGTGTGGTAAACAGGTCTCCCACAACCTAGTCTAGCTGGAAAACACCCTACAAGAGGGGTTGCAGCTATGCACAACAAGAAGCTTTAGGAATAACGAAGTATTTGATAATTTAAGCAAGATGCCATCATATATAATCAATAAATGAATGTACAGTAGCAAATCAGAAGTAAATTTAAGCCCTTTCAATATACAATAGATTACATGAGACAAGATAGCAATATATCTTCAGAAAAGAGAGCTACACCATGTATATATCAGTAGAAATGGCTCAACAACATTATTTTCAGGAGCTGTAGCAGCTGCATATTACAAATCAGATCTGTGGATAAAACATCAGATCTATATTAGATCTGGAAACTACATAGTTTTTTCTACAAGATCCCCTTGGGGTTTTGACCAAATCATGCATAAATAAGAGTAGATCTGAGATACAAGTTGTAGATCTGGAAAATACTGTAGTAATTTCTGAATATTACATTACATAACAAAATATTAGATCTAAATATAACATGGATTATCAAGCTAATCCATGGATCACCAAAGTGAAAGGCAAAGCCCAACACCAGAGATCTCTGATAAAAAATAGCATCAAAACACCTCAATGAACCTCATACAAAAATAACGCAGTCCACCTATGGAAAAAATGTTGTAGCTCAAAATGATATAGATAGCCACTACCAAGTTGTAGATCTGAAGTACAAACAGGAGAGGCACTCTTCCAAGAGGTTAAAAGACACACTCCATAAGAAGAGGCTCCCAAAATACACTAAATCTCTACAGATCTAGACTCCCACTTGCTGCAGCTTGCAAGAGCAACAAAAACCTCAATGGATCAACGCTGCAATTGAAAGTAGAGCTTGGCCTCAAGCCTAATAGTGGACCAATTCAAAAAATACTCCTCCAAGGATCCTCAAAGGAAGAGGTGAAATCCCTGCATAGGAATTCCAAGAACAATTCTCCACTAAACAACAGAGAATAGTATTTTTCTAAGAAGACAAAATACTCAAGAATATGAGCAATCAAAAACCTCTTCTTTCTTCCTTCCCTCGCCTTTTATAAGATGAGAGCCTTTGAAAACCCTAAACCACCTTGATGAGTTAGCTCCTTTCACATGAGGGGCCTCCTACTAAAACTGCGCTGTCCCTTTAGGAGATGCATTGAACCGAGACATCGCTGTGGATTTGGTCAAGTTTGACCCAGTCTCATAGCTCAAACCCCTTTCACACCTGCAAGTGATTATTTACATGGCCCTGATTTAACTGTGTTCACATGGGCATTGATTTATTTAGTCTACTTAGGAGTTTTACATGTCCTCCTTTATTCATTTATTCATGCAACAGAAAATAAAACCAAAAAATGAATATTCCTCTTACTAAGTAGGAACATTACAACCACCTCCTCAATGGAAGATCAGATGTGAAATGCCCCCATGTTCAATGGAACAAATTTTGAAATATGGAAAAGAAGAATGGATGCCTTTTTGAAGGTGATTATAAGTGGCCTACCATATCCCATAAAAGTAAAAATGAAGAAATTTTCATCAAAAAAAGAGCTTTGGGAGCCTATGTTCAAGATATTCATTCAAAAGGAATTTTACTCGTAACCTCAGATCCAGAAGATGGTGAATAAGAGAATAAAACCAATCGAGAGTCAAAGGAGGCAGATGAAGATACTAATTTCATAAATCAAGAACCATAAATTGAAGATACCAAGAGAAAGTATAAACTAAATAATGAAGAAGACCTCAAAGAAAAACTTGTGGCTTCTCTATAAGAAATAATTAAACTCAAGGAGGAAAATGAAGAACTCAAGAAGAAGGTACAAAATGTTAATCATGATCACACAAAAGAAGAATTTGACCTTTTCAAGCTTTACATACAAGAAAGATATAAGGAGCTGAACAAAATTAAGGATGAAATGCATTAGAATAGGAAGAGACATCATGAATAAGTCATTTCCATGACAAACCAATTAGAAAAAACGAAAATAAGGAAATATATTTTGGAAAATTGTCTCAACCAAAGATATGAGGAATTGAGTAAATTTGTAGCAGAAATTAGTCAATATAAATAAGAAGTCACATCCCTTAAATCTCATCTAGAAGAAGCAAATAAAAAAATGCAAAGAGATGAAGTTAAGATTTTAAAAGAAGAATTGGTCCTCCTAAAAGGACAAGTTGATGAAGCAGAGAAGGAAATAAAAATCATGGCATGCCAACTATAATGAAAGGATGAAGATATTAAAAAAATTGAATAAAATGTTATCTCTTTTAATTTCCAAGCATGTGAAGCAACAAGGATGAAGGAAGAAATGGAGAGTCAATTGGAAAATAAAGATGTTCAGAATGTGAGAAGATGAAAGACAAGTTTGATTTTCTAAAGAAAAAATTTGATTAACTAAAGAAGAACTTGAAGATTTCTCAAGCCTTGGATGAAATAATCATTCATCAAAGATCCCCTCGTGACAAATATGAAATTGGATATGCATATGAGTCTTCTAGTAAAAGTGATGCAAACCCTAATGCATCAGAAGAAAATAATGTGGAAAGTTGTGCTAATATCCCCTGCTCCAACAGAAGCAAGGAGAAGAGTCAAAATAACATTGAAAGATCATTTTCTCCAAGAAGCCATGATGCAAGAAGAAAAGAATATCATCAAAGAATCTCAAGGCAGAGTAACTTCAGAAGTATACCAAGGAAATCCTCATTCTCTAGTTATCAAACCATATATTTTGGCTATTCTTACTCTTGTACAAATTTTGGGCATATGGCAAAGGATTACAAGACATATAACAAAAACATCCATGAAGACTTCCCACAAGTAAAATTGCAAGGAGATATTCCCCACAAGTAAAATTGTAGGGAGATACTCCAATAAGTTCACCAACATAAATTATGCTCCATCATTCATGTACACAACTGAATGATTCAAATTCCATAATGTTGGACATATAGCTTGAGATTGCAAATCGAAGTGGGTTCCTAAAAAACCTAATGAGTCATCAACCAAGTAGGGCTAAAGAGTCACAAAGGTTTGGAGAAGGAAGCAGGATGCATTAGAAGAAGAACATGCTAAATGTGCCTTGAATGCTCAAGCCATCATTCCTTGTTGCTGATAAATTTAAGGGAATCATAGGCATAAACTATGTTCCACCAAGTTCTTCCTATTAATAATATCATGCATATCGTTAGGGGGAGAATCGGTCAAAACACTATGATAGAGGAAGCAAATTTATGACATGAATACTAGCATAATGGTAAGGGGAGGAACATACTTATCATGAGAAACTTTCCTTAATGAAGAAAAGAGAAAATATGACAAATAGAGCAACATGATGAGAAGGGAAGAAGCACAATGACAAGGGGAGCACCACATGAAGAAGTTTCCATTGATGCAAAAGGGGGAGAGAATGCTGAAAGGGAGAATACTGCCATCATTGACAAAAGGGGAGATTGTTGGATAAGGTTGTCATTGATGTCAATATGATGGCATGCCATAACATTGTTGAAACCAACCTTAGGTCATGGGGTGCATTCCAATAAGGCACTACAAGAATAAAAGTTATGAATATGTTAAAGCCAAACCTAGGTCATAGGGTGTATTCCAATGAGTCACTTCAAGAATAAAAGTTATGAAGATGTTGAAGCCAACCCTATAATTTGGAAATCCCTTGATGTTTGACGGATGCATGTTCCCCTAACTCTAGTGATGTATGAAAATCCATTGTATGCATTTATCAAACACTAGCATAAGCCCTAGATTCCCTAGCCTTATTAAATATACCCTAAAGATTCCTATGAAACCCTATATATATGTATATATGTATATCTCTCTCTCTCTCTCTCTCTATATATATATATATATATATATATATATATATATGATGAAGTAGTCCTAATCCTAAGGGTTTTCATAAAACTCTAAAATATGTCATAAAATAATTTATTCTTGAAATTAGAAATAATATCTTGATATGCTCCTTACACCAACTTATAGAGGAATTATATACCTTTATAACATGTATTTACACTCCTAATCCTTTATCATTACAGAGAAAATCAAATTTTAGAGTAAAATAATATATCTACAAACCTACTTAAGTCGACCCAAATGTAGGTTCAACATACCCTTCCAATAGTCGTGTCACTTAAAATGAAAAACAACTATACATACCTGTAAAGTGAAATTCAGATGAGCATCAATCAAGTTGAGAGAATTCGATGAAGAAGCATACCAAGAAAGGATGACAAATAAATATCTGAAACTTCTCAAACCTATGAAGAATTTATTTTTCAAACTTAGAAAGAAACTTGTATTGCAGATCTGTGGAATATTTTCTGAGGATCCATAAAAAAGGAAAATATGAGCTAGAGAAGGAAATATTTGTTGGCATGTCTTTGTGGTTTGGTTTGTAAATTATTTAACAAGTTATTATAGAGGATCATATCCCTAATTTTATGAAGAAAAGGGAAACCAAAAGGACTAGTTTTATGGACTGAAATAAGGGACAAATTTCCCTATAATTTTGTGCAAGTGAATGCTCTAGGTTGAAAATGTTACAGAAACCACATACTTAATCTTTGGATCCGAATTGTGGTAGCCACAGGAGGTTGAGTTGTGGATATGAATTGGAAAAAAAATACTAAGAATCTCCGAGGTAAAATATCCACAAAACTGAGCTTATTGTAACCAAGTAAAAGGTATACAAGGAAGATTATATGCCGACTTTTGTGAATAAAATTGCAGAGGTGGTTACTTAGTGAAGGTTGTCCTCCAATAAATATTGGGATAATTATATAGTAAGATATTTTGTTGGAAGAAAGGTGTATCGACATTCTTTGAGACATTGTATTACTAACCTTATAGATAATATATTTTAGATGTTTGTTGAAGTCAGAGTCTTGGATTGTTGCATAAATTTGTTGGAGTAAACCTTTAAATATCATTTGAGAGTAGGTGGTTTGATACAACCTAGTAACTGAATTGAAGACACAAACATTTGAAAAATAAACATGAAGATATTGTGAAGATGAGTCTTGAAAGAACCTATTATGGGCAGACCCTCAAGTGCTGAAACTTGTGGCATAACTCTCCATTGAAGGAATCAGAGGAGAACTCATTAAAGATTTTGGAGCACTATTGAAGTCATTCAATTGAATAGAAATTGAAGCAATATTGATAGATAATTGAAGTCTTATTGAAGAAGATTGTTGAAGGACCTTGTAAAGAGTAGTATGCAGACCTATTAAAGACACTTTTGGAGAAGCTTATTGAAGACACCTTGAAGAATTATTGAAGCTGATCTTGGAACATCATGATGAATTATTGATGGCCCTCATGAAGTAACATTGGAGATGTTTTTTTGGGTCACTATGAAGAGTTTTGGAGACACCTACTATTGTTATTCAAGTTTCCATTGATGAACTAAGTCTTTTTGGAGATTAATTGAGTGCATTATTGAAGGCGATCTTGGAGATATTATCATGGATTTTTGAAAAATGTTTTGGAAGCCTTGAATAATTGTCAAACCTACCTTGAAGAATAGAAGCAAAGGGTTGGAGACCTAGAGGAATTAATTCCTCAAGAAGACCAAGTTGGAGCCTATGTCAGATAAGAGGCTTGGAGCCTGGTTTGGCTTAATATTGAAGTCTTCATGTAGGGTTGGATCCTTGAAGTGTTATTTTACTTGAATTGTTGTAAAAATAGGATTGGAGTCCTTGCCATTCTAGTTAATAAAATTATTCTTTTGTTGTACAATTTTTGTGTTCTAATTTATCAAGTGATCTAAATTGGCATAAAAGTAACAATTGTAAATGAAATACTGATTCAACCCCCTCTTAGTATTTCCAATAATTAATTCCTTATTTTATTTGTTTTCCAATCAACTCGACTACATTAGCATGTTCATAGAGGAGTGAGATATCCTTGGAGAGCATGCCATTTGATCCTTTTGGAACCCAATAAATTTCTAATCATAGGAGAATATCTTGTTGTGGGAAAGTACATCCTCTCAATAGTCAACAACATCCTCTTCCATTGCATAGTAAGTAATTTGAATATTTCATAGCCCATCCAAAGGGGTCCAATCCTTCCTAGAAGTATATTTTCTAAATTACCATTAAAAAAAAATTAGTGTTTTAAATTTACCCTTCATTTTAGAAAGAAACTAAATAACCCTTCCAAAATAAATTCAGTGTTATAAATTTCAAAAGAAGGGTGAGTTTCTAAATAGCCCTTATATATCAAAAAATTATATGAAACTATTGATTTGAAATTACTTAATTAAATTATTTAAAAACTAATTATTTGGAAATACCTAATTCAAAAAATCTAATTATTTGAAAATTACCTAATTATTTGGAAATACCTAATTCCAAAAATATAATGATATCTAATATAATGCACTGTGAAAAACCCTCAATACTTAAATACAAAGAGTGAAGGGAGCTATACTTGAATGCTTCATGAGGCAAAATACTTGCTGAGGTTTTGTAAATGGGGTAGCAAGCTAAGTGGGCTTGATTGTGGTGAAAAATCCACAACTAAGCGTGCTTGAGCCAGAGGTGATCTGGGATGGGTGATCTCCCGGGAAGTCCTGATTACCGGGTGCAAGCCTCGGAAGTGTTGATTGAAACTATGTGATTCATTTCACTAGTTTCAATCCCACTTCTTCACCCCTATGAACATCACCCGATGCAATGAGTGCTAAGTGGACTATTCAAAAATCATGAGAAATTAGTCAATTATGACTACCTTTCATGGAAATGGTCATAGATGAATGGCTTACTGAATGATATTAAATCCCAAAAAATGATATCTAATACATTGCACTGTGAAAACCCCTCAATACTTAAATACAAAGAGTGAAGGGAGCTCTACTTGAATGGTTCATGAGGCACAATACTTGCTAAGGTTTTGGAAATGGGGTAGCAATCTAAGTGGGCTTGATTGTGGGGAAAACTCCACAGTTAAGTGCGTTTGAGCCAGAGGTCATCTGGGATGGGTGACCTCTCGGGAAGTCCTAGTTATCGGGTGCAAACCCCAAAAGTGATGATTGACGCTATGTGATTCATTTCAATAGTTTAAATCCCACTTCTTCACCCCTGTGAGCATCACCCAATGCAATGAGTGCTAAGTGGACTATTTAAAAATCATGAGAAATTATTCAGTTATGACTACCTCTCATGGAAATGGTCATAGATGAATGACTTATGTGAGCATCACCTGATGCAATGAATGCTAAGTGGACTATTCAAAAATCATGAGAAATTAGTGAGTTATGACTACCTCTCATGGAAATGGTCATAGATGAATGACTTATTTAACGCAGTTAAATCCCAAAAAATGATATCTAAAATGATATATAATATAATGCATTGCGAAAACCCCTCAATACTGAAATTACCTACTGCGAAAACCCCTCAATACTTAAATTACCTAAATGCAAAAATGAAAATGTGTCCAAAAAGCAATCTAATTATTTGGAAAATTGAAGTTACCTAATTACAAAAACTCAAAATTGCCTTATTTCTAAAATAAAAACAATTGACAATGATTTGTACTTCTTCATTGGAAATTGGAATGGTAATATACTATAAGGTAATAACATGTATTTTTATTTCTATAAAAATCACATTATTCAAATCCATTAATAAATTAAAATGGTAATAAGTTATTAACATAGATTTTTCTACAAGTATCACACATTCACATGCATAAACAAATTGGAATGGTAATAAGTTATTAATTAACAAGTGCTAAGTAGTAGCTAGTACCTACCACTTAGTTTAAATATAGTAGCTAGTACCTTCAACTTGGTTTAAATATAGCTAATTGGAGTGTGAACTATTGACATGATGTGAGATGATCAATTAAAGTCTTCATAAACAAAATAGAAATGAAAGTGAAAATGTTGTGCTAAAATGTTGCTTTTTGGTGAGCGCCCTACCTCATTGGTTGTAATGAATCTTTATAAATTTATTTCTTTGGCAGTGTTTGGTTCAAATTGATATGGAGAAACTTAATTTCAACTCAATGAAATGTGAATTCTAAGAAAATTGTTTTGCACAACCAATTGTCTCCTACAAAGTTCATGGGAATTGTACATGATTGATATAGAGTGTAATGCAATTGTGTTTGTGGCATTGAAGACATGGAAATATGGAACAAATTTTTTAATGTTATCTCTCAAATGGCATCCCATTTTAAACAAGACTTATTTCTTTTGCAGAGAAAAATGTAGTTGGATGATCTATAATTTGTCATTTAGTATTAAATTAACTTTTAAATTAAATTGTAAAGACAAGTTAATTAATATTTATGAATAATTGCAATAACATTTTAAATCACTAGTAACTATAGATGGATATCAAAATACTTAGCTTTTAATAAAAAATTAGTTCCTAAAATATTTCGTATCATGAAAAAAAAAGGCATTAAAAAAATTAATTATTAAAATAAATAAAATATATCATTAGCTCTTTTCAAATATTTTCTAAATATTATATTTGCCTATGATTTGTGATTTAGTATTAAAATGGATGAATTTGACAACGTCACTTTGAATAAAACCAAGAATAAATATGCAATAGGTTAAATTGCTTTAACACAATTCACACATTAACTTTTTTCAAGGTAACTTTGGTTCGAGGAAAGAAGATACAATAACTTTAACAAACCAATTGAAACATATGAGAAATTGAAGGCTAATATCCTAATAAATGTCTAGTGGCTTGAAGTAGAATATGGAACTTCAAAGTGTTATCCTGGTAATACTTGCCAGGAGTTTCAAATCCTTTGACTTGCGAACAACATATATTAATCACAAACACAAGAAAAAGTTGTACAAGAAAAAAGCAATTGATACGTTAAACTTAAGTTTTTTTTGTGTATTTTTTTTCTTAAGTTTATAATATGTAACTATATTAGAGATGTTTAACAAAAACATTCTCAAATGTCATTACAACCACATGGTGGAGTATTATTTTAGAAAAAAATAGATTTAAACAAAAACCAAAGTTATATAAATTTTAGACTTATTAATTTTTATGTAAAATATATCTGTACATTTACATTAACCAGAACAACTGTTAATTTAACCCAAAAAAAATTATATTTATATATTTAATAATTTATTTTTATTATATTTTTTACACACACTGAAATAAAACCAACTAATTCCAAACATAAATACTATCTCAACCAAATCCAAAACCAACTCTAAGTTTATATCAAGTAAGCATGATATCCATTAATCTATGTTTATGATCTCCAATTATTTATATTTATATACCTGCATAAAATTATTTCAATACATAATTAAAGGCATTGTTGGACGCAATGAAGCTGAGATTATCACCGCCGTCTTCCACAAAATATGTGTATATCATCGAATTACATCATTACTTTCAGGGTACCTCACATCGTAACAGTTTGACCCAGTTAGCCACGTGGAGATGAATTTCTCCAAGGAAAGCGGCTGCTAAGCATATGTATGTGAGTACCAAACATTCATAATGGTAAATCTTAAAGTTGAAACAAATTTAAAAAGAAAGGCTGACAAAATCAGAATATTAGTTCACCCTTACTCTCAAATAAACGTCTAACACCAACCCATAAAAGCCCTGGATAGATGTTATTTGAACCCCAAAGTTGCGCAACTTACATTTTGCAGATCTTGATTTTGACATCATGATGCACACCAGGCAAGCGGCTAATACGGAGCTACAGTGCATAAAGTAATATTGACTTCACCGTTTAGAATGCAACAAGGGTTTCATAAATGGAATAGATAATCGAATCATATAAACTCTACTAACTGATAAAAAAAATAGAAAATAAACATCGAAGCACAAAAATTTAATGAAAACCCCCAGAAAACCAAATATCAACACCCTTGCGCTAGATCGTAGCAAAAAATTTAAAGCAAAAACCAGAATACAAAGGTTTGCGCCAGATGTTAGTTCTAGCAACAAGATTTTACAACCATTCAATAAGCTTAAGTTTTTCCCAATCCCATAGTGATGCAGGAGCATCTGACTCAGGGTAGACAAACAGAAGCAGGTTTTGTCTCTTTGTGATGTGTGACACTTTGACAGGTCTTTGAACCTATGAATGCTAAATTTTTTTTAGGAGACTGTTTACAGTTAGGAAATTTCATTAAATTAAGTAGTATTAGCTGACTGTTTTATTTAAGTCTGTAGGGCTAGTTGGTTGTCTTATTTTTTTGTTAATTTAGAAAAAAAATGGAAAATAATAATTAAATGTAACTGAACAGTATGATGGTTTCCAATTGGAAACTACCTTTTTCTCGTACTAAGATACAAAAGGGAAAAGATGCATTTTTTGAAGGAGTTCTGGAATCAAAAGAACATAAGAGGAATAAAACACAAACATAGTATTGTTTTCTGTTACAAACCATCTGTGTCTCATAAGCATTGTAATTTTCTTCCAGATAAGATAATTGCACGGTCAAGTTACTAATATAGACATACAGTAACAAATATTTGTTTTTTTTCCTCAAAAAGAACTGCTACGGTAGTGCAGGAGGGTTGGCATCTACAAAGTTTTTTTTAAATGAACCAAAGGAATTTACAGACTGATGAAAAATTGGAGAAACATTACAGACAGACATCGTATTGGCAGAACGAAAAACAGAAATTCGAATACACGGAGTGATATTAATCCACAGGTACAATCCATAAAATTGTGTTTTATTTTCCTGAGCAAACTGAGAAATAACAAAAGAAATCTTTTTCAATATTAACTAGACAGTCGAATGAAAGTCCAAGTCCTGTAGACTGTTAAGTTACATTACATAATATTTCGAAACCAAGATTTACAGTTAGGGTTTCAACCAAAAACCCTACGGCTACAAAAACCAAGTTCTGAACGAATAGTGAAGCTACAGGTAGGGTTTCAAAACCCAGAAGATCTTGCAAATAAACTCATTCAGAGTGATAGGTTTGATACGAAGGAAAGACACAGCAGAGCGGGCACATAACAGACCTTAGTTTTACTACAGACAAGCACCTTGCATAGATTGAAACTATTTCGCCTATGAAACCTATGACAAACTCAGCATAAGGGAAGAGGTCAAAACGTGGAAGCGACCCTACCCATTGGAAACTGAAGATCGAAAGTAAACCAAGATGGAGGGTTGGATAGCCAGGAAAGTCCGACTTACCTACACAACAAAGACATTAAATCAGTCCTGTAAGCCTACATGACATATTCATAGTTATTAAGGAACGAGAAAGAAGATTTGAATCACTACCTGGCGAGAAGACAGAGCACGTCAAGCTTTTTTGAACCAGATAACTGATTGAACCCACCAAATTCTGCTCACGAGGATCCCAAGGGTTAGAACTGAGAAAAAGGAACCAGAGAAGCTGAATCATGGAGTGACAACTTACCTCTTCCAGTGCCGAACGGAGTTGGGCAACCCGGGAAGAAACCACGGCAGATTCCACCTGTGAATAGAAGACAAATGAGTTACCAGTGGCGGAGGAAATCCACGGTAAGAATCCAATGGAACTTGTGTTTTAAACTTACAGGGCACAGTTGAATAACAAGAAGAACAGACTAATTACAGAAGAAGAGTCCGACCCCGTCGAGAAAGCCGAGCAGCATAGCATCGTCGCCACAGACACCGGTATACTGATTAGAAGCCAGACACATTGGAGCAGTGAACTCACAGTGAACCCTTATAAGGGTCGCCAAAGTGAAACCCTTGCGTTACAGCCAAAGAGTGAAAGACAAATGACCACCAGATAAAAACTATTACCGGACAAAATTGAAAAAAATGAGTGATATCGACAGACGTCAGAAGAACCGATCGACCGGACAGACTCAATCACATTGTGTTTAATTGCGAATCACCAAAAAAAAATTTCAGATCTTATGGATGTTGTAAAGTCTGAGACTCACTGTTGGGAACATAAATACATTCCGACGTGTAAAACAGTCCAAGTTCAATTGACAAGTCACATAAATAAAATTTGACATTTGCGCACTTAAATTATTGTTTTGTTATAGTGTTGACTTGGCTTGTGGGCTGGCCACCATCACATAGATTTGTATGTTCTAACTGCATAATAAAAGGGAAAAACTTGAATAAACTTGATTCTTTCCTGCACTAAAGCTAATGATTTCTTCGATTTGTAGCCCAGTATAACCCAGCGAAATGAAAAAACGTTTTTGAGGTTGAGTATCAAAGATTGGGTTGTGTGTTGTAAATTTATGAATGAAATAACAAAAAATTAATTATAAATTTATGAATGGATTTCCGGAAATATTACTGAATCATTTACTATTTAGCAGCAAATTTCGCTTTCGTAAAAGAAAATTTCCTACCACTGTTTTTCTTTCCTACTAAATTTACTATTTCCTACTAAATAGTAACTACTATTTAGCGAATTCATTTCTAAATTTCAGTAATATTTATTCAGAAAAATCTTAAAATTTATATTTAATAAAAGCCTAAAAAATGTGTGTACAAGTGGAGAGAAGAAAGGTAGACGAAAATGAAATTTACTATTTAGTAGCAAATTTAGCTTCCGTAAATGAAAATTTCCTTGCTATTGTTTTTCTTTCCTACTAAATTTATTATTTCCTACTAAATAGTAATTACTATTTAGCGAAAGCCTAAAAAATATGTGTACACGTGTTATTTGGAGAGAAGAAAGGTATACTAAAAAGCAAGTGTATTGATTCAAAAGAGAAGGCCTATCGCCCTAATAAAACAAATTCAACAAAGATAGAGAAAAAAATGCTCACAAGGTCTTAAAAATTAGTAACTATACATCAATAAAACTTTCTTAATAAAATTAGGAAACAAATGCTTACAAGATTCTATAACTAACTAAAAAAGGGTTATTGGAGGCTTAAAATTTCTTAAAAAAAACCATAAAAAACATAAAAAGATAATATAACTAAAAAAGGGTTATTGGATTTTTTTCTTTTAATTATTTTTTAAACTTTAAAATTTGTCATCTTAAATTGAAAATATGGAGAAAAAACTATAATTCATGAAAATGGAAATAATATAAAAATGAAAATGAAATATTAATGTTAAATAAAAAGGAAATAAAACTAAAAACAAAAAAATTCGTAAATAATAGAAATGGAAGTTACTAAATAGTCCATAATAAGACCTCAACCAATCACCTTACAAATAAATCAATTTAAATAATAATAAAAAATAACAAATATGAATTCCCAAGGTTAAACTATGGATAAGCAACATAAATTTTTGGTCAAAGACAAACTAATAGATAGTCAAAGGAAAAATTGAATGCTTAATACCATAATAAAGTGATTTTTTTTATAAAAGTATTGTTGGAAATAATTATTGACTTCATCAATATACATGGGAAAGAAATAAGTCATTAATAGTTAGTGGTTTGATAAGTCAAGTTAGTGGTTTGACAAAGTAGATTGACATGGTCATAGAATTGTTAGATCTTGACATAGTCAATATTATAATATATTCTCTCTATATATGTGTGATGTAATAGAAGTATAATTTAGTGTGTATTGTGTTTCCAATTTATTTCTTTTAAGTAATAGTGAAGAGCTTTCAAGATCCACATGTTTTCATCTCTGCATTTTCAGATCATCTGTGCATTTTTAGATCTATGTGTAATTTGCATGTCTAACATGTAAAAGTAATGCCAAGTATAACATATTCACATGCATGAGTCTATGTAATACATGGATGATGGATCTATTGGAAATATATACTTGTAGAGAGAGTAGTGGAATTTTAATTTGCAAAGCCCCTTACAACCATGGAAGTTATTGGTTCTTAGTGTTTTGATTTGTTGGGAAATGGTATTTTGTATAGAATAAGTTTCCAAATATTTTTCTTATGATGATGATAAATTGATAGTTATATTATGAGATATTTATGTTTGGATTTCATGATATAATCTTGGTTGATATTGGTAATCATGTTTATTTTACATATTTCAGAAAGTATCTGAAATTGGGAGAGTTGATAAAGAGCTTGATCATTTTCTTTGGACAATATTTCATAATTTTTCTACAAAAAGTTGGATTTCGAAGATCAGGTTGATTTACATTTGTTGGTAAGGTACGTCACATTCACGTCCATAAATATGTTCTCATTGTTATGGAGTTATCTATTAACTTAATCATTTCTTCTTGTTGAGTATTTTACCTTTTCAATTTCAAATTATAATTTTGATAATTTGAATGAATTTAGCAATCATGAAAAATGGTTAGACTATAATTTTGAATTGCTTAAGTTAAAATTTTGAGATTATTACCATTTCATCTACAATATTTAGGTCAAAACCCTCTCTAAACCACAATTTAGTTAATAAGTAGTACATGCCTTTAGTTAATAAGTAACACATGCATTGGTTTAAAAAAAACAACACATGCCTTCTTAAACAATAGATGCAGTTCAATAAATTTCATAAAATTGACAATAAAATTAAATATTTACATTCAAATTATGCATTTCAATAAATTTCATAGAATTACTAATAAATTTAAATATTTACATTCAAATGATTTTGCTTTCAATTAATCACAACTATATAAAATTTTAATCTTAGGGACACAAACAAGAGTTTGGATATGGCTTGAACTAGAAATGAATGCTTTTGAGTAAAAAAGATGGTTGAATGTAGATGATGGAATGGATTCATTATTTTACCTAAATTTGATATGCATCCAAATTATAGGATTCTTCATTGGCCTCACAAATTTCACCTTACACCACTCAAATAGAGTTTAAATCGTTTTTAATGATGATTCTTATTTTATTAGTTGTTTTGTTTTCATCTTAACACTTGGTTATTATTTTTTGTTTCAATATTTATATTTTTCATTATTTTAATTGATTGAATATGTATTTATTCTACGAAAATGGCTCCCATTGTTCGCCCTAAAAAGGATAAACAACAAATATCACTTTTGTATGCATTTGGAATTATCCACTATTCTGATCAACTATGTCCTTTCCAAAATTATTTTAATGCTCATCCACTTGTAGACCATGACTCATATATCATTGAGATTCTTGAAGAGGAGAAAGCATCAAAGAGACATAAAAGAACATTCAAATCAAATTGGAAGACATGATTTCCATGGGATTATGCTGTAAAAAAATTGTAATGGGGTTGAAAAGATAAAATCTTCTTTGTGTGTTAAATATAAAAGGGAGACTTCATTTGCTAAATATGGAAGCACCACTCTTCAAGTTGGAGGTCTCAATGACCATTACAAGTGAGAGGCTCATAAATTGTCTCGACAACTTTTGGAGGGAGAAACAAAAAGAAGTTATCTTTCAATTGCAAAGCATGTAGAGCTATTGGTAGATGTTGAGAAGGAGAGAATTAAATCATTAATTTACAATATGTATTTTTTTTCCATACATGACTTACCATTAGAAGAATATAAGTCAGTTTGGGACTTAAATATGTATAAATGCACTCCATACATGCCTTTAACAAATGCATATTCAACATATATAAATACAAGATCTGGAAAAGTGTTTATACAAGATGCTAAAGAGGTATACTGACAAAGATTAAAATATGAGATTTTTCATAGTCCATTCTATTCAATTTTACTTGATTAAAGTACATACAAAACTATGGAGCAACATCTGATTATTTATATTACCTATTTGCAAATAAAGGAAGAGACTATTGTGTGAAAATATTCATATGCTTACTTAAAATTAAGGATGGAACAACTCAGTCTAAGTATGATGCAATGATATCTCTTTTACCAAATATGGATCTATCCTTGATGAAATTAGTTGGATTTAGATCTAATTGGGCTTCTTCCATGAGGGGTATACATGAAGGTTTATCAACTAAACTACGTCGACATGTTCCTAATTTATTAGATATCCATTGGATATCTCATCCAGACGCATTAGGAGCAACTGATGCTTCATTTGATTTTTTAGAGTTGTAATTTATTGATAAATTTGCAAATAAAGTTTATTCTTGGCTTTGCAAATATGCTAAAAGAAATGGAGGACTAAAAGAACTAATGGAAACATTTCAAAACACCAGGTGACAATTTGGATGTGTTAATGTTTCTCTCTCAGTGCACCTTATGCTCTAAATGAGGTATATTAGAATGACATTATGATGTATGGAAACTAATGAAATATTGAAATCCACTTCCTTTGGGAAAATAGCTTCATCTCATCCATGATGTAAATTTTAATGATTTTTAAAAATGTGATTTGAAGGGAAGCAAACTGGTTCAGCGATATTCTTTGAATTGTGTTAATTTATATAAAAAGATAATTTTGTGGATAGTTCTATATGAAATTAAGATGCACTATTTTATTAGGTTTTTTTGAAATTATAAAATTTTCACCACGTGGTTGATTATTTCTAGCATTATTAATATTTGAAAGGGAAATATTTTATTAAACAAAATTTTAATTAAGTGTGTAATTAATTTATTCTTTTTAATTAAAGTACAATTATATATACATCGTTTCAACATGGAAGGGCTTAGTGAATATATGCCCTTCAAAAAAAAATTAAGAAGGGCCCTTCAAATTTGATCACTGATAGCAATTCTAATTCATATTGAAGGACATGGAACCCTCATTTCACAATATGGCCACCCTCTTGTGAAATTCTAGACTAGAGAATTATCACTGGGATGAAAACCAGGTAACTCTTCCTAGAAGATTTATGTATCTAAATATTATTTATATTTCAAATAGTACAATATTTTATTTTATGAGAAGATGACATGCAATACAATTATTATAATAGTGTATGAGAAATATTATTAAAGAAAACATTAAAATTCAATATATTTGATTTAATTTATAAATAAAATTTCATATTATTGCAACATGTATAGAATCCTTACCTTTATTGTAAATTAATTTTTGAAATCCAAATATTTTGGATCTCCTTGTGGAACGACTAAGTGTCTAACACAATGGGATGTTATTCCCTCCACCCTGTTTCAAATCCCATGGGGGGAGCATATTCGACCTTGTTGTATATGTTTCTTGAAAGCAGTTTATTGGCTGGAAACTGCGCCAAGAAACCAACTTAGCCACTTTAGGTCAAAGATGGCCCTTGAACCAGAGGGGTCTCCTGCAAGTGTTATAAGGCTTTAATGTTGTTCAGAGTCAATGAAAAACAACCTATGAAGAAAAATAGCTAGATCTAGGGGTTGTTGTATAGGTGGTTGCTGATGATTCACAAATACCTACTTAAAAAGTAAGGCCCTCTCTTGCAGAGGCCTGATCAAAGTGCCAACATGCAACTATGACAAAATATAATAGCTTGAAAGATGTGGATGGGAAATATAAAGAGGATGTTAATTAATCAATATATTCAAATTGAATATTCAATTATCTAATAAGAGTAGAAACATATAGATGAATATCTATAGCGAAACATAAATACATTTAAGAATTGTATAGAAGTAACAATCTACTGATGTAGAGGGATAAACAGTGACACATTGTCACCTTGATAGACTCAATAAAGAATATAGCTTTGCACTGGGATGTCAGGGAGGTTTACACTAAACCCAACCTTTCCTAGATATCTATATACAAATATTATGAAATCATAGTTAACACTCACATGTACACAAATTTTGTCGTTAAAATGAAGCTAGAAGCCTTTAATCAAAATTTTGAAGTAACCAATTTACAAAATATCAGGGTTTCTGAGCCCAAAAGCGAAACCTTTCTCATTACAAATCATCAAATATATAGCTAAATACAATTAACAAATTGTCTCTAATTTATAGGAATAAAAATAAAAATAAAAATAATAATCTTGATTTGTTGCCAAAAAATATGGAGTTGATGTCGAAGGTTCTTTGAATATGGAAAATATATGTTATTAAATTATCCTTTGCCACCTTCTCTTGAAAACATCAAATGGTCATTTTCTGTTGCTAACGTCTTGCCTGGAAATCTCTAACAAACCCTCGAATCTTAAGTTGAACATCTCATTGCCGATTCTTAACCATGACAACCTGGATTTTATTGCCACATATGTTTGCTATCCTTTGAATATTGAAAAAGTTTCTCGAAAATATGCAAATGATCCTTGAATATTGAGTTGATCATCTCACTGCTGATTCTCATATTGTCATAATATTTGTCACCTCCAATAGGCTGCCAGCTATTAGTTTCATCCTCTTGGAAATCATCAACGTCTTCTAGATGCCCTAAATTAAAGGAACTTTGTTGCTCATCTAAAAAAAATTACGAGTTTTTCTGCCTTTCATTCAATATCTCTAGAATCCCATAACTGCAATATGCTCATGTTGAATATTTTCCTTGAAACTCTTTCACTTCCCATGGATTGGAAACTTGAGAGAGAATCAGAATATACTGAGTCATTCCTGAGTGGTAGCATCCAATTTTATGAAACTAATCTTCTTTGACTACCCATATCTTCTTTGACACAAATATTGAATCAACGGAAAATAAATCATGAGAATAAAATGTTACATTATAATAGACAAGAGACACAATAAATAATGTTATTAGAGGAGGAAAAATCGAGCACTAAATTTATTTCCTTGAAAATTTGATGAATTAAAAATAACAGTAGTAGCATCTTTCAAAAGAGGCATTGCATCTGCCTTCATCCTTGTTAAATAAACTAAAACCTTCTTTAAATATGAGATCTTATCTTATGTATTCATGTTGGTGATTTTCTATGATAAGAATCCTTAATTAGAGTGCTTGGAACAACGTCTCCAGGTGCAAATTTTCATGGTTTAATGAAATTTATATGGAATATTTGCAGCTATTGGACGAGTAAAAGAGAAATTATTTCCATATGTATCATTTCTCTTGATTTCCCTTTTTAGTCTGTTCATGTTCCTTCAAATTCCAAATTTGCTAGATAGTTTACACAAACAACATGAATTCATCTTAAAAACATCGATATCTGCACACCTTGAGTTAACTTGTGCTTCATGATATTCAACACCTTTTTGCTTTAATGATCGACAACCTTTTATAAGGCCAAAATACTCTTGTTCCTTCCAATGATCAGATTGACATCATTAATCTTGAAATTTTCAAGGGTACTTTCCAAAGCCTTTGACCATCAGAATTTTCATATTATAACTTTAACAAAAGTAAACATAAGAGACAATCCCTTTTTATTCATCATCAAATTTTGAAAATGTATTTTTTATCGACTTTGGAGAATTTGCACTAATTTATTTTAAGTGTGCCCCATATAATTTATATTCCTTTTATTTATATACGTTCCAAAATTAGGAGTTTATCTAGTACTACCTATCCATCTTTCCTAACAACATTTACAAGCTCATGCCTTGTTGAGCCGGTAATCTCTAGTCAAGAATTTTCCAATCTCAATAGTAGAAAAGGAAGAGCATGTTCTACCCATAGGTATTTCACATGTCAAGCAAACTGACGAGCCTCCAAATTAGACACAAATTAAGGCTCATATGACTGTCCTTCAACACATTAAACCTATTTTTTTGCATTATATGACATATTTTTAACTTTAATATGTTCATTCAGAAGGTTTAGAGATAATTTCATATTTGTGCTTAATATTATTTATTTTTGTAGAGTATTGTGAGAATATTGGGAAAATTATGAAGATTTGGAGGCTGAGATAATCTAGGAACTTTCTCCCTACTACAATATGGGTCAAGATTGGATAATAAATGAACTAAATATCATGAAATTATTGACAAATTATGGAGCTCTAGTGATTGAGAAAACCTAAGAATGTGTTCCCTATAATTTAATGAAGATTCTTAGTGTTGGGAACCAGATCCACTTTTTGAGGTATTTTGGAGGGTAAAGTTCCCCCCCTTTCAAGGAAAAATATTCCTCATCACTTTGTATAAGTACAAATTCGAATTTTCCTCTAGGGGCATGCATTTCTTAGACTTCTTGTAGAGAAATTTTTTCATTTATCATCTCCACTTTCATTTCTAGCAGGGATGTACTTGGATTGATTCAAATAATGAAGTTTGGTGTCATTTTTAGCTTCTAAAGATTTTTTTCCTTCATAGAACTATGAGTATCCTTGGTATTGGCCATCCCAGGAGACTCAGATCCCTCTTGTATAATTTATTTATTTCCTTTGAATGTCTTTTTCACTTGCATCTCTTATTTCTGCATTTAGTGTTCATGCCTTCTTTTTTTTGTTGTAGGTTATATTGGTTAAATTATTGAAGTGAGTTGTTTTGAAGGTTATTTATAGAGTCACAAAAATGATTCATCCTTAGAATAGTTTTGAAAATTCATATTCATCATCGAGATACTTGGACTGGTTTACTAGTTCACAAATCTAGAATTTCTGGAAGTCCCTTGTAGCAAAATAGTAGTAATTTTCTGCTATTTTTTAGAATATGTTAATGAGATTCATTTGAGTTGACTACAATTGGAATATTTCATAAAAAAATTCAAGTTAATAAAAAAAATTACCCCATATCATTTTCATTTCATTAGGTTACACATTTTGTAGGTTAACTAGCTCACTAATCCTTGAATTTTTAGTTTTTAGAGTAGTAATTTTATGCTATTTTTTAGCACATGTGAACTGGGGTATTTTTCAGTGATTCCACTTGGAATGGAGTTATAGGACATCCTAATTAATAAAAAAAAATTCCCATCTCATTTTCATTTTATTTTCTTGAGCATTCAACAAGTTATCTCGAGGAGTAACAATTCTGTAGCATGTGTAAACTTGACCAGTTTTGCTCCAAAAACTTGTTTTTGTATCTTAGGCTTGAATCATGACCCCTATGCTTTGAATCCATGATTGAGTAATACCAAAGACCTATTAAGCCTTTCCTGTTCTCCATTGTAATTCACCTCAACAATTTGGGTTAGTGGACAAATTTATGAATTGGATAACACAATAATGATTTTCTTGATTGCCACATTTAATGAACTCTGTCAATGGATCTAAAATATTTGGAATGCACTGATTAATTACATGCTCTTTCCTTCATGAAATTTATATTAGTTTTATTTATTCATTCTTAAGCTAGAGTTTCTATTTCAAGCACTACTATTTCCATTCCATAGATTAGGTTTCCTTTCAATGCAACATTTACATTTTACAAGTAGCTTAATGTTGAAATTTTTGCAAGTAGTATAGCCTTTACATTCCTGCAATTAGGATTAGCATTTACATTTGAGCAACATTTACATTTCTTGCAAATAGGGTGACATTTCCATTTCTGCAGTTAGTTTAGGTTAGATTTCATGATATTCACTTCATTACATCAGATCAATGAAAGAAGGACACATTTTGTGTTGCACATATAGTGCCATCATCTCTTAAGTTTGTATGAACCCTAGTTTGATAATTTAAGTCTATATCCTTGGGGATTTCAACATTCTTGTTGCAATACTGGGGCTCATCAATTTTTTGCGCGTTTTTGGGGAGGTGTCAAAGTATGCATTGTTTTCTTCCCTAGTTGATCCATTTCTACAAAAAAAAAAAATTGCATTAAGTATATTTTATTTCAAAGAAAGAAAATTGCATTGCATTAACATTATTATTCATTTTTTTATTATTATACAAAAACATTAAAAAAAAAACTTCTCCAACACCAGAAACCCCCTCATTTGATCATCCATTTTTGCAGGTAGAATAAGAAGAAGTGGCAGAGAAGGTAGAAGGAATGGATATAGATGTTGACAATGAATAACATCCTCTTTGATTTCCCATTCAAGATACCGATATCAATGTTCATATGAAGAACATGCCTCCATATTTTCTTCCCAACTTCCATGGTATGAGGTCAGAGGATCCGTAAACCTTTCTCTTTGAATTTGAAATCCTTTGTAGATATTACGGTTACTTACTAAACACTCAAAAATTGAGATTGTTTTGAACAACATTAAAGGACATAACTCTTAAATGGTTCATGATTTTAGGAACTAATTCAATTAGATCATGGAATGATATGAAAAATATATTTCTTGAAAAATATAAAGGTCATGATATTAAACAAGAAATGTTTAGAATGACTCAAAAAGAGTATGAAAGCCTAGAGGATGTAATAGATAGATTTATGTATAATGTTAAGAGGGAAAAATTACTTCATTTAGGATTTGACACACTAAAAACCCTCTTACTTAGAACAATTAGAGATGAGTGGATTGATCTCCTTGATATCATGAGTAAAGGTGATGTGTACCAATTATAATTTGAATAAATTTGTGAAATATGCAAGCACATATCAAGAGGAAGGGCAAGAGTAAGTAAATCAACATCGAGATCGGTAAGTCAAGTTGAACTTGGAAATTTTATTGATAACTTTAAAACATAAACTCTTAGAAATCTAAGTGAACAAGTAGAAATGTTAAGAATGAAAAATGAGAAAAAACAAGATGATGATATTTTTTTATCCATGTAGAATCACAAACTACTAAATATTTCCCAACATTACCAAGGTCGAAGGAATTTTACCAAGAAGACAATGGAGCAAGTCAATAACCAAAGCAGCTCTATTGTGTAGCACCAAGAGAACCATGACAACCTATTCAACCTGGTATGATGCAAGAACCTAATTCACAATTTAAGGGTTATGAAAATTCATCTCAAAGTAATTGAAACACACCCTTTCCTTGAAAACAATGGCTTTCTCAACCCCAAAACTAAACTTGGAAACAAGGTTGGCAAGAACCTTAAGAGAGAATCCACAATATCCTTAATGTTTTCTTCAGTATCCTCCATACCCAACTCCATGCTACCCATACCATCTGTTAGGATCCTATAATTTATAGGATCTCAAGGTGATTGAGTATTTTGTCTCAGTAATTTTATATTGTAAACACTTTTCAATATGAATAAAGACAAAAAGACAAAAAGAAAGAAAAGTTGAAAAAGAGTAAAAATAAAATCAGAACCCCACAAAAGAAAAAATAGAAAAAATAACACTGAAAGTGCTGCAAATTCAAATGCCACTACTGATAGATTAGTTTTCTTTATGTCAACATAAAATAAGATTATGTGCATCTTGTTTAAAAAATGCCACAATGACTAGATAGTTGTTCAAAACATACAGTTTAATCATGATTGAACAATTGGGAATTTTTGTAAATTAGGTTAGAGAATAAATATTTACCAAACAATTTAATCGTGGTAAATCAGTAGTTAGGTAGAAAATGGAATTGATTCAACTGTTAATCTGAATCAATAGGAAAAATAAGTAATAGAGTAGATTATATTTTTCATAAAAAAAAGAGATATGGGTTTGCTAGTCTAAATGCACCCCTAGTGAAAGAAGTAAAAAATGTTAGTCTAGCAAAATAATAAAAATTTAAAGGGTAGGTAGAATTGTTTTGGGGCTTTGAAAAGGATTAAAATGGTTTATCCTAAGTTCTGTTTCAAAATGTATTTTGGCACATAACAAGGAAAAGTGACAAAATCACTTTATCCTAACTTTTAAACAATGGGCACATAAACGAAATATTTGGGACATTTGCTATATATCCTAAGTTTTCGTTTCAATTAAAAGTACTGCTACCCAACAACCCATCACATCATGATCCTCTTGGAAGCATTTCAAAGCTATGGGTAGAAAATAAAACTAATCCTTACAT
The DNA here is from genome assembly GCA_034641835.2 of Pinus albicaulis. Classification (NCBI taxonomy): domain Eukaryota; kingdom Viridiplantae; phylum Streptophyta; class Pinopsida; order Pinales; family Pinaceae; genus Pinus; species Pinus albicaulis. The sequence goes on along the minus strand of CM076577.1, from coordinate 109,189,935 downwards.
ACACACCCATAGGCTAGAGATAGAAAAGTATATGAATAAGTTAGAATGGGATTAGAATACATTGTAGGTAGCTGAGAAGCAGCTAGTATCTACATCAACATCATAGACTCCTATCCCATAGGAAAAAATAGGGAAAAGGAAAAGAGAAGAAGAGTCACCTTCAGTGACTAATACTACAAGCAAAGAATTCAAAATAATGTATAGAAAAAGGACCTAGCTAAATCCTAAAGCTAATACAGACAAATATTTAGAACAAGAAGTTGTTGTGGTCACTAAGGGAACACCTTCATCTTCTCAAGTAGGCAACCAATCCACTATTTCTCCTCCAAGTTCTTCAACTTCACATGACCAGCAACATGTTATTCAGACAACTAAGGTTGTCCAAGGTGAGAAGGAAAATACATTCTTTGACACATTCAGAGAGATAAAATTGAAAAATGAAATCTTGAAGAACAACACCTATAGTCAATTTTGGAAGCAGACTTCCAGTTCTCAAACTAGGTTCCTGTCGTTATTTTATTCTGAGAAAGGTAAGATGCATATGGCCTTACTTTAGGCCCAGATTTCACAGCCAAAGTCAGCAATTGACTACAAGAATACATCTTCAAATTTGACATAAAATGCATTCATCCCATTGATCAAATTGAGATGCACAAGCAGACATGTGAAATGATCTCTTCTAATTTGAATAACATAGTAATGAGTCTCTCTAAGTTGCAAGTTTATTTGTCCAACATCCACTCACAGTTAAAAATGGAGAAAATATCTTCTCTTGCTAAGGATACAAGGATTAAATCCTTAGAAGGCTTGGTAGTTAAGATAGGATATGATCCCTCTAATATGAAGGCTGCAGAGGATATAATAAAAAAGAAGAATGCTGACATAACATCATTAAGAAAATAGTTGAAGTTTTCAGCTACAGAAGTGTTAGAAAATTATATATTATGGAGCAATGAAACACATAAAATATGCGGAAAATACAAGCACACAAAAACAAAAAAAAACCAGAGAGACGCATATATACGTGGTTCACCTAGTTTGGGCTACGTCCAACTCGAACAGCCAGTCCTTCCTTTCTATTATCCAACAAAATGAAAAGACAAAAACTACAACAGATCCGCTGTAATATCCTCTATTCTTTCTCACAGTCTCTCTCTCAGTTTATTGCTCTGAGAATACACATAAAAATACACAGCCGCAATACAATGCCCTCATAAAAAGCGAGGGGTTGCCTTCTAGGGCAAAAAACCCTAAACTAAACATAACTTCTGCCGTCAGATCATTTGCCTAATGAATGGCCCAAATTGACTAGAAATTACTATACTTTTACAAGGCAATTTTACATCTGTTTTTAGCTTCGGGGCTGCTGCCCCTGAAACCCCCGCCAGGGGGGGGCTCCGAAAAGCGCTTCCGCCCCCCCTGGACCCCCCATGACAGCGATTAATTACGGCCGGCGTTGCCGCCCCTTTTTAAGGTACAGGGGTCCAATGCTGTGATACAAAGTAAACAAGATAATCAGGCTCCACACCCAACAATCTCCCACTTGGAGACTGATTGTAGCAACTCCACCGCTGCTTCATTTGCTGGACAATGACTCCTCTTTGGACATGGTTGTTCCTCATCTTCATCGTCATCCTTGAAGACCAATTGAAACTGAGCACATTCTTAGTTTCTCCCTGGTTACAACTTTTGTTAGCATATCTGCAGGATTCTGGCTAGTGTGTATCTTTTCCAGCTTCAACTCTCCATCTTCCAATATTGACCGTATGAAATCGTACTTGAGATGTATGTGTTTAGTCCTGGAATGAAATGCTGAGTTCTTTGCAAGATGAATAGCACTTTGGATATCACTGTATAGTGTGCCCATATCATGCTTCTTACCCAATTCATCCATAAACCTTTGTAACCAAATCATTTCTTTACTAGCCTCTGTAGCAGCAACATACTCTGCTTCTGTTGTTGAAAGTGCAACAACACTTTGGATTTTTGAAACCCAACTGACAGTTGTTCCACCTACGGTAAATACATATCCTGTAGTGCTCCTCCTGTTATCTCTGTCACCTGCCATATCTGCATCAACATATCCCTGTAGAGCAATGTTTGAACCACCAAAGCATAATGCTTGATTTGTGGTACCTCTCAAATATCTGAGAATCCATTTTACTACCATCCAATGTTCTTTTCCTGGATTATTCATGTACCTACTTACAACTCCCACTGCATGTGCAATATCAGGCCTTGTGTAGACCATTGCATACATTAAGCTTCCAACTGATGATGCATATGGAACTTTAGACATATAATCCATGTCTTCTTTGGTCTTTGGGCACATCTCTTTACTAAGTTTGAAATGGCTAGCAAAAGGTGTACTAACTGGTTTTGCATTGTGCATATTAAATATTTTCAACACCTTTTCTATGTACTCATTCTGAGACAGTGTTAATTTATGATTTTTCCTATCTCTAGTTATCCTCATACCAAGGATTTGTTTTGCAGCTCCCAAATCCTTCATTGCAAATGAATTTTCCAATTTTCTTTTGAGCACATGTATTTCCTGCATGTTAGATCCCGCAACAAGCATGTCATATACATACAATAAAAATATAATATAGCTGTCATCATTTTTCCTTTTTAGATAAACACAATGATCAGAGTGACATCTAGTATAACCTTGTTCAGACATGAACTTGTCAAATTTTAAATACCACTGCCTTGGAGCCTGTTTTAAGCCATATAAGCTCTTCTTTAACCTGCACACCAATTTTTCTTTCCCTTTTACCTCATATCCTTCTGGTTGCTGCATGTATATCTCTTCCTCCAAATCTCCATGGAGAAATGTTGTCTTTACATCTAACTGTTCAAGATGTAAATCTTCCGCTGCTACAAGACTTAAGATAGTTCTGACTGAATTCATTTTAACAACGGGAGAAAATATTTCATCAAAATCAATAGCTTTCTTTTGTGCAAACCCCTTCACCACAAGTCTAGCTTTGTACCTCTGTTTTCCTCCATCTTCTTCCTTCAGCCTGTAAACCCATTTATTCTGCAATGTAGTTTTACCTGTAGGCAACCTGACTAAGTCCCAAGTCTGGTTATGCATTAAGGAGTCCATCTCTTCTTCCATGGCTAGCTCCCACTTCTTCCTTCTTTCAACTTGCATTGCTTCTTCATAACATTCAGGTTCACCAGAATCAGTCAACAATAAATAATATAATGAAGGAGAGTATCGTTCAGGGGGTCTACTTATCCTGGTAGATCTTCTAACACCACTTTCAGGTGTTTGAGGTGCCTGTTGCTGTTGTGGTGGTTGTTGCTACTGTGGTTGTTGATTATTATTATTTTCAGGCACCTTTACTTTTTCAGTTATCTCATCAAGAACCGTGTATTCCTTGCTTTCTTTTTCTTGTTTCTTTTCCTGCAACTGATTCTTATACAAGACCTTTTAATTGAATATTACATCTCTGCTCCTAATGATTTTGTGATTTTCATAATCATATAAGCGATAACCAAAATCATTAGCACCATATCCAATAAAGGTACATTTCTTTGATTTTGCCTCAAGCTTTGTTCTATTTTCTTTATTAATATGGACAAAGGCCTCACAACCAAAGGCTTTAAAAAAGAGTAGTTTACCTTTTTACCTGTCCATGCTTCCTCTGGAATACCACCATCCAAGGAACTTGAAGGCCCTCTGTTTATTAGATAAACAGCAGTATCTACAGCATCTGTCCAAAATTGTAAAGGCAATCCTGCATGCAATCTCATGCACCTTGCACGCTCCATGATTGTTCTGTTCATCCTTTCTGACACACCATTTTCTTGTGGTGTTCTTAGAACTGTCTTCTCTCTGCGAATTCCATGCTCTGAACAGTACCTATCAAACTCTTTGCTGCAATATTCACCTCCATTGTCTGATCTGAGACACTTCAACTTCTTTCCTGTCTCAATCTCAACCAAAGCTTTCCATTTCTTGAAAGTATCAAATACATCAGATTTATTCTGAATACAATAAATCCATGTTTTCTAGTTGCATCATCAATAAAAGTAACATAATAACGAGAGCCACCGAGAGATGATACCTGAGCAGGTCCCCATACATCTGTATGCACAAGCTCCAATTTTTCGCTCTTCTTTTCTTTCCCAACTCTGAGAAATCTGGCTCTCTTTTGTTTTCCATAAATGCAATTCTCACAAAAATCCAAATCAACATTCTTCAAACCTGGCAGCAAATTTCTTGAGTGAAGAATTTTCATCCCCTTCTCACTCATGTGTCAGAGCCTATGATGCCATAATGCTGCATCTGCTCCTTTGGAAGTTAAAGCATTAACAGAGTTAGAAATACCATTGCATAAATACAATGTACCAACCTTTTCGCCTTTTGCTATTACCAGGGCTCCTTTGGTGACCTTCCAAGTTTTATATGTGAAAGTTGTCACACAACCTTCACTGCCTAACTGCCCTGTTGAAATCAGATTTTTCTTCAGATCTGGAACATGCCTTACCTCCTTTAGTAGCCATTGGTTTCCATTCTGTTGTTTTACAAGAACTTTACCCATTCCAAAAATTTTATAGGGTTTATCATCACCCAAACGAACTTGTCCAAAATCTCCTTGAACATAGTCATGAAAATATTTCTTATCAGGTGTGGCATGGAATGAAGCCCCTGAATCTACAACCCAAGAATCGGTAACATTTTCGAAAGAAAGAATCAAAGCATCTTGTAACACATCACCTATCACATTTGCTTCATGATTGTTTTCTTGCTGTGTGTCTCCTTCTTTTCCCTTCCGAGATCTACAGTCTTTCTTTAGGTGTCCTTTCTTTCCGCAATTCCAGCACACTATCCCCGATATGGACTTGGATCTGCCTTTCCTTGATTTACTGCGATATCTCGAGCTCTTTCCTCTTTCCATTCTTCTTCCCCTAGACTCTGCACTCAAAGCATTACCTGATGTCTCACTAGAGCTTTTCCGTCGCATTTCCTCGCTAAGGATAGCACCAACAACATCATCAAACTTTAAAGTACTAGATCCAGAGACAGAGTTACTAATGGCCATTACTAAACCATTCCAACTCTCTGGAAATGAGCACAAGAATAACAAAGCTCTAACTTCATCATCAAAGTTTACCCCTACAGAAATTAACTGACTGGTAACTGTATTAAATTCATTTAAATGGTCTGCAACAGATCCACCTTCCGAAATCTTCATATTAAATAGTCGTTTCATAAGAAATACCTTGTTTGAGGCCGAGGGTTTTTCATATAGTTTCGCCAACGTCTGCATCAAACCCTTTGTTGTTGTTTCCTTTGAAATATTGAAGGTGAATGACGCTGCAAGACACAATCGTACTGTTCCGAGTGCCTTTCTATCGAGAATGTTCCATTCTGCATCTGTCATGGCCGTCGACTTCTTTGTTTTTCCGCTCAATGGTAGGTATAGATATTTCTGATACAAATAATCTTCCATCTGCATCTTCCACAGCGGAAAGTTTTGGCCATTAAATTTCTCGACCCTAGACTTACCATCGTCCGCCATTGCTCCCACTCGAACCAGGAACCCTTCTTTCCTGCGAGTTTATCATAAAAATATACCTTCGGCTTTGATACCAGTTGTTAGAAAATTATATATTATGGAGCAATGAAACACATAAAATATGCAGAAAATACAAGCACACAAAAAACACATAAAACCAGAGAGACACAGATATACGTGGTTCACCCAGTTTGGGCTACGTCCACCTCGAACAGCTAGTCCTTCCTTTCTATTATCTAGCAAAATGAAAAGACAAAACCTACAGCAGATCCGCTGTAATATCCTCTGTTCTTTCTCAAAGTCTCTCTCTCAGTTTCTCGCTCTGAGAATACACATACAAATACACAACCGCAATACAATGCCCTCATAAAAAGCGAGGGGTTGCCTTCTAGGGCAAAAAACCCTAAACTAAACATAACTTCTGTCGTCAGATCATTTGCCTAATGAATGGCCCAGATTGACTAGAAATTACTATACTTTTACAAGGCAATTTTACATCTGTTTTTAGCTTCGGGGGCACTGCCCCCGAAACCCCCGCCAGGGGGGGGCTCCGAAAAGCGCTGCCGCCCCCCCCTGGACCCCCCACGGTAGCGATTAATTACGGGTGGCGTTGCCGCCCCTTTTTAAGGTACATGGGTCCAATGCTGTGATACAAAGTAAATAATATAATCAGGCTCCACACCCAACAAGAAGATCCTCTCACCAAGGACATTGAGGAAACATAGACCCATAAGGCTAATATCATGAAGCTCATCATGGAGAAAAATGCACATATAAGACAAATGTAGACATAAATGAAAAATATGATCAAAGAAAAGAAGCAGGCTGCAAAACTATCCATGGTTCCTTTGGATGTTGTACCTCTTACAACCATTCTTACAACTACAACCTCTACAACACAAAAAACAGATGGTGCAGAGAAGTTGACAAAGGCAGTGGAAAATCTGTCTATTCAGATAGAGGAAATGAAGCAACTATAGGATCAAGTCAAAGTGTCGCAAGAATAGAGAACAAGGACTAAAGCTTCTCATTCATCAAAATCACAAAGAGCTTAGAAATTGATACAGATTAAAGAGAAATCGACAATTGGACAGAACTTGGCCCAAGCTAAGGAAATCATCTGGGCATATATCATAAAATCCATTAATGAGATCTAGCCCTGCATCCAGATTATTTTTGAGCACTAGGATTTGATTAAAAAGGCCAATGATGCTATCACATACATCAAATAGGAGCTTGGGGGTATGCCTACAACAACAAACAACATTATCAAGTTCCTACTCTCCAATAACATATATGAGTTAGATGATTTGGGATTAGATGATAGGACAGAAACCATCCTAGAAGTGAAGAGGATTCTTACCAAGAAGAATTTGGTTGTTCAACTAGAAGAAAAATGCCACAGCTTGGAGATAGTAGTCAACAGGTTTTTCAACAGGATAGAGCCTTTAACACATAAGAGTCTGCCTTTTTTTTGTATTAATGATAATTGATAACAAATGAAGACTACATGAATAAATTAAAGGAAATTTCCAGGGACAACACCAAATTCTCTAGCATCAAAGGCAGTATGACATGCATAGCGTTTCTGGAAGCAATGAGTAATGAATTTTTCATTCAACATGAGGTAAATCACATTTTCGTGGTAAAGCCCACTTTTTCCAGATATACTGAAGTTGATTAGATTTACCGAAAGGTAATCAAGTTGACTATCCTAGATGAAGATCGATGGGATAAAATATGTGAGTTACAGGATTAGACAGTAATTGAGAACAATCAGCTTCATCTAGCGCATCAGCTAGCACACTAGCCAACACAACCCAGAAATAGGTTTATTCAGCAATTGTTTCCTCCAAATCAATCGCAACGTTCCAGATCATCTCCACCTAGCCTATTATTTTATAACAATTAGAGTTTATTGTTCAGTTTTTTGCTAATAATACATTGTCAGTTGAGACAACGTTGATGTAATCCTTTTTGTAAAACTAGTATAAAGACTTTATTGTTCGAAGTATTATGGGTTGATTACTAAATATATTTTTCCTACGGAGCTTTGTAATTTCCAAGTTTGCTGGAGCATCAATACAAGGACTTATTACATGATTCATGTGGTGTATTCATTGGTGACGTTTTTCTTCTGTAACTGTGTTATTTCATTGTTTTTTCTTTCTCTGTAAATCTAAAAATCTTAATTGTATAACAGAAACTGTGATGAATAGGATATGTTAAGTAGAACACCTTATTCTGGCTGTTTGCAATTTACATGTTTTCTACTAAATTCAGATTGAAGAATACTTAATTTCTTTTTAATCTCTACTGAAATCCACATTTCTTCCACTTTCATAATTCACTTTAAATGTTAAAATATCTAGTTAATGCAACCTAGCTTGCCCTGTGATAACTCTTTCAAATATTGATGCAGAATTGGTTAGATTTTTTGACTCCATAGCCCAATGGGAATATAGCCATTTAATCAAACAAGAAATCAAAATCAAACAAACAATCATGTACAGTCATAACTAGCCTAAAATTCAGTAAAAACAAAGATAAATTTTATAGAGAGATCCCTCTCTGAAGCTGGAAGAGATAGATCCCAGCTTCCAAAGCGGTTTTAATGTTGTCCTCTGTGTTTATTCTCACAATCTTCTAAATTACAGAAATATTACATAGTGGTGACCATAGTGGGGAAAATTTGAAAATATTGAAATTTTCTTTGAATTCATAACCCTGGTTAAAAAGTGTATGATAGGAATATTTCAAGAGATTTTTTCCTTTTAATTTTTGTAAATAACTGTGTGCATGCCTTAGTTTTCAATTCTGGCTCCCAAAAGAGTGTACACTAAATATCATCATGATCCACAACCTGCAATTATTATTGATGACCCTGAAAAATTGCTGAGAAGAAAAAGCATAGCAGAGAGCCAAGGAAGTAGTAGCCCTCCCCATAGATAAGGTTCACTTCCAGAAGACTTTGTTACTCTACAAGACATTGAGTTTGACTTACCTTTTGAACATAGTTTATTTAGAACTAAGTTAGCCAATTGGGTAAATCAAATAATGGTAGACCAAGCTACATTAAGGCGTCATTCTTTTGAAGCACAGTCTGCCCCTCCTGATATTGACCTTCAGATTATTTAGGATTTTGATAAATTACAAGGTTTAGTTTCAGTTATTGACCTTTATATTCATGAGGGTTATCTCTAGAAGTATGTAGAGCTCTCCACCCTGGCTTATTTTGCAGAATCATCCACCTCATCACAATCTCTACATCCTATATCAACTAGTCCTACCCCGTCTGTAGTTTCCACTACTATTTCGATAGTTTCTCATCAAGCTACTCAAACCCCATCCTCTCCCCAATCTTCATCCACAATCCAACCTTCATCCTCACCAAAAACTCAACCTTCAGTTCAGCTTCCACCTCTGATTCAACCTCCACCTTTCATCCAACAACAACCTTTTATCAATCCCCATATTGTTCATCCTAATATCCCTATAATGGAAGCTAGATATGCTTTCCTTGTCCTTCAAGCTCCTTTGGAAAACATGCCACAATAATATCAAACAAAGATTCCACAATTTGATGGAACTGGACCTATCACTACCCAACAACATGTAGATAGGATGAATGATAGTTTTGACCTTTAAGAAGTAGATGAGGAAAATGAAAAAATGAGGCTGTTAGCACAGATTCTCATTGGAGAGGTTAGGAAATGGTTTAAAGATTTTCATGCTGCTAGAATAAATGATCTCCCTTCATTCCATCAGACATTCCTTAATAGGTGGGAAATTAAAAAGAACCCTCTTCAGATTTTATCTTAGTATGAAAGCATTAGGAGGGCACCAGGAGAATGTGTTAAGGATTATTTCACTAGATTTAACAGTGTGTATAATGAAATTCCTACCAAAATTAAACCACCACAAGGTTTGGCCTTAATTAAATTCCCAGATGGATTTGAGGTAGACATGTCTTACCAGTTTAGAGAAAGAAACGCATTAACATTAGAAGAAATGCAAAGGGATTCAATGGGTGTAGAAGAAAATATGTTAGCAAAGAGGGATAGAATTAGGACTGAAAGGAGAGTGACCATGAAATAATAACCCTGAACTTCTTCTACTGATGCCAAAATTTATTCATTAGTTAGAACAGTAGAAAGAATGATGGAAAGGATTAATATAAATGAAAGGGCTACTCCTAGAGAAAATTAGCCTGCACCTCAAAATCATAATCAAAATCTTAGAAGAAATCCTCCCCAAATCAAACAGAGGGAACAAAGGGTCCCTGATCAACACATTAGACCCCCATTTTAGGGGAATTATGCTAATGATGATGGGGAAATAGTAGAAGAGGTAGAAGATAACCAAATCAATTTGATGGGTATTAATGATGATGAGACTATTTTTCTTACTCAAAAAGAACAAGAGCTTTTTCAACTTTCCCAAACTGAACTTGATTCAGAAGAATCATATGATTAAAAACAGGGATTTCAAAATGATATTATGGAATTCCATAGGAAATATAATCTTAGGAGTAATAAAACCTCAGATGCCCCAAGAAAAAATAATTCTGAAAATCCTATCAAGAAAACTTCTGATATTGTTGTGAAGAAAATCCTAGGGAATTCTTCCAAGAAAAAAACTGATAGTTCTGGAAAAAAGATAGTAGAAATTACCGCCAAAAATATAGTTGAGAATACTTCCAAAACTACTCAAACTGATATCCGAACCACTAGTCACCAAAAAGAACCAGTATCAAAAGAAATTGTTGATAAATCTGATTTTCTGAACTTAAATAAGTTTCAAATATCATTCAACATCGAACATGAATTAGTAAAACTGAAAATTCCCATCCTCTTAACAGAGTTAATGAACAAAAATATATACATAACTCAGGTTATGAAGGCTCTAAACATAACGGAAAACACCGACACTTTCAATTTGAATGATGATAAACTTGAAATCTTATTTGGGCTAGAAGTTGATGGTAAGCCATGGGAAGGAGGAATTCCTCCATTCTATGTTAGCCTCAACATTCATGATAAGATTCTCCATAATGCTATGCTAGATTCAGGTGCTTCACACAATTTTATGCCCAAATATGTTATGGAGAAGATTGGTATTGACATTACTAGGAATTATAAAGACTTATAATCATTTGATTCCAACAAAGTAAAATGTCTAGGTCTCATTAAAGATCTATGTGTTACTTTAGCTCAAATCCCTGCTAAGAGTCTAGTAATGGATATAGTGGTGGCAGATTGTTAGGTCCCTATATTACTAGTATAGTCCCTTATTGTTGTTAGTGTAACCCCCTTATTGTTATTATTGTACCCTTGTAACCCCCATTTTGTTATTATTGTGCCCTTAAATTATTATTGTTAGGTCGGCTAGGATTACATTGTGGCCCACTAGATTACATTATGGCCCCATGGACTCCTATATATAGAAAAGAGGTTTTGTAAATTGTATCATCCAAGAATTGTGCATTTATGTAATGTATTGGAGGTTGCCCCTCATATTGCTTATTTTCACATGTGCTGATATCTTCATTTTCTTCTATTTTGGAGTTGGTTACACAACACTTGGTATTCACAAACGCGCTCGAAGATCACACTTCTATATTAGCAAGTTCTCTAACTCTTAAAGGATAACCTTAATTTGGTACAAAATCGAATGAAACAACAGGCAGATCAACATCGCAGCGAGAGAAGTTTTGAAGTAGGAGATTGGGTATTTTTACGGCTACAACCATATAAACAAATGTCCCTCAAGCAAGCTAAGAAGGATAATAAATTATCGCCAAAGTACTATGGTCTTTACAAGGTGTTGCAAAAGATTGGTACTATGGCATACAAATTGGAGCTTCCTGCTTCTTCGCGAGTACATCCAGTTTTCCATGTTTCGTGCTTAAAGAAGGTTATAGGTGAAAATCTTCCAGTTCAAACAATATTGCCAGAACTTGATGAGGAAGGAAAAATCATATTGGAACCGGAAGTGGTCACGGAAACAAGAACTCGACAACTAAGGAATCGATCAATTTCAGAGTATCTCATCAAGTGGAAGAACTTACCCACTGAAGATTCTACATGGGAGGATGAGAATTTTATACAAAAGCACCCAGAGCTACTCAAGCGTTGAGGACAACACTTTTTTTCAAGGAGAGGGGCATGTTAGGTCCCTATATTACTAGTATAGTCCCTTATTGTTGTTAGTGTAACCCCCTTATTGTTATTATTGTACCCTTGTAACCCCCATTTTGTTATTATTGTGCCCTTAAATTATTATTGTTAGGGTGGCTAGGATTACATTGTGGCCCACTAGGATTACATTATGGCCCCATGGACTCCTATATATAGAAAGGAGGTTTTGTAAATTGTATCATCCAAGAATTGTTCATTCATGTAATGTATTGGAGGTTGCCCCCTCGAAGTGGCTTATTTCTAAGGCGTTGATATCTCATTTCTTCTATTTTTGGAGTTGGTTACACAACACAGATATAACCCCTAAGTATGGCATGTTTTTCTCACGCTCATGGGGAGAAAAATTGCAAGGGACCCTACAAATGGACATGACTTATGCTACCATACCAGTGTTTGGTCAGCGGAGAAGACTATATAGGGAAAATTTAATGAAATTCATGGTGAGTAGTCAGGATAAACCACATAACTATCCCCTATACTCTGTCCACTCATATTTAGACTCTTTCATTCTTTATATGGATGGGGATATAAATGCTCAGGTTACCAATGCAGAAAATGATATTTGTGAAACACATGAAAATCAAACACAAATAGTTGAACAAAACACTGAACTTGAACCTATTTGGAACATGAGTTTTGATGGATCTTGTAGTAGAGAGGGTTCTAGAGCAGGAGTGTGGGTCTCAAATACAGGAAACAACCATGCTGAAGGTCATTCATATAAGCTAAATTTTCAATGTACCAATAACATAGACGAGTATGAAGCACTTATATTAGGATTGCAATTGTTAAAAAGGTTAGGTGCTGAGAGAATTTCCATTCATGGAGATTCTGAATTAATTATAAAGAAGATTAAAGGAGAATACTCTGCAAAGCATCCTAAACTGAGAGCATACAAAAATGTTGTGCTTGATTTTCTAGAAAATTTTGTAGAATATGATCTTGCTACCATTCATAGAAATCAGAATATCCTTGCAAATGGTCTGGCTTTTTCAGCCAGCACACGTAAAATGCCTCACCCTAATAGACAATATACAATGGAAGTGAAACATTGACCATTTGTACCAAAGAATATGAGGTATTGGCAAGTGTTTGGAAATGACAAACACATTGAAATTTTTTTGCAGTCTAAGGATGATTATGAAGAAAATAACATTGATTTAGACTATGAAGTAGAAGATTAGATAGTTGTACATACTAATGTAGGAAAATAATTTGATGATTAAAAAACAAATATTCATGTAGATAAATTTGTAAATAAATTAGAAATGCATGAAATAGATCTCGAAAAAGAAGAGTTTGAAATAATTCAGTTAAAGGATAACATCTTACCTAGAGGTTTGGTTCCACTAGAAGAATTATTTTATTTTAACGATGTAGCTAAAAAGCCAAAGATAGAGACCATGGGGGAAGATGCAAAATAATTTAATATAGGAAGTGAAAATGATCCTAAAATGATAAAACCATCAAAATCACTACTTGCTGCTAAAAATAAAAATATATAGCTTTATTCGAAGAATTCATTGATGTCTTTGCCTGGAGCTATGAGGACCTCAAATCATATGCCACTAGTATTATACAGGATAAAATCCCAATCAAGGAAGATCAGAAACCATTTAAACAAAAAATTCGTAGAATAAATATGGTTTTGATGCCTCTGATTGAGAAAGAAGTTACGAAGATGTATGATGCTAAAATCATAGTTCACCTTAGATACTTTAAATGGGTGTCTAACATAGTGCCTATTAGGAAGAAAATTGGAGAAATCAGATTATGCATTGATTTCAGAAATCTTAACAAGGTCTCCCTAAAAGACAACTACCCTTTGCCAAAAGTGGATCATATATTAAAAAAAGTAGTAGGATCTAGTAGGATTTCCTTATTAGATGGTTTCTCAGGTTATAACCAAGTCTTAGTAGATCCTGATGATCAAGATCAAACAAATTTCACTACTCCATGAGGAACCTTCATGTATGTGAATATTCCCTTTGGGTTAATGAATGCTAGAGCCACATTTCAAAGAGCTATGGATATTTCCTTTGCTGATGAAATTGGATGATTTATTGTGATCTATCTAGATGATATTATTGTCTATTCAAAAACTGATGAGGAACATTTGTTACATCTGAGAAGAGTGTTTGAAAAATGTAGAAAGTTTGGCATTTCATTAAATCCTAAGAAAACACTTTTTGGCCTTGAAGAAGGAAAGCTTCTGGGTCATATCATTTCTAAAGATGGTATTAGGATTGATCCCGGTAGAATTGAAGCTATATAAAAAATCATTCATCCTAGAAACATTAAGGAGCTTCAATCATTCATTGGCAAGATTAATTTCCTAAGGAGATTCATTCCTAACCTTACATAAATTCTCAAAAATATAACAAATATGCTAAAAAAGATTCATAAATTAGATAGAGTATTGAGGCTAGACAATCCTTTGATCTAGTTAAACAAGCATTGAAAAAATCATCATTTTTTATTAGTCCATATTTTACTAAAGATTTCATAATTTTTTATTTTGCTTCTGAACATATTGTTGCAACTGTTTTATTGTAGAAAAATAATGAAGGATTTGAACAACCGATTTCATTTTTTAGTAAGGCTTTAATAGATGCATATTTGAAATATAACATAATGGAAAAATAAGCCTTTGCATTGATTAAATAAATTAAATATTTTAGAGTGTATATCTTGCATTCCCATATAATTGTTTATGTACCAAATTCAGTGGTCAAGGACATTTTAACACAGAATGGACTTGATGGGAAAAGAGGTAAATGGATTTCTATCATTATTGAGTATGAATTAAAAATCAAACCCACCAAGCTAGTCAAAGGACAAGGACTAGCCAAATTGATGGCTGAGTCAAATTTCCATGCATTGGATATCAACTTTGTTGCTACATTAGATGATCAAGAGGAGCAGGTGACTCCACATATTGATGAAGATTTTCTAAACTCACCATGGTATGCAGACCTCTTATATGTTTTATTCAATTTAAATGCTCCTCATGGTTTAACAAAAACAAAAGCAAGATTTCTAAAGTTAAAAGCAATCAAGTTTTGCATCATAGATAATTTTTTATAGAAAACCACTGCCAACAAAATCCTTAGAGTTGGTTTTTACTAGCCTACCCTTTTCCCTGATATTCACAAAAAAGAAACATCATGCCATAAATGCCAGATATTTGAAGGAAAAAGAAAACTTGTGCCCCTGCCCTTAAAGCCTATATCTGTTGAAATCCATTTCCAACAATGGGGACTGGATTTCATTGGTGAAATTCATCCACCTTCCTCCACCCAACATAAGTGGATTCTCACAGCCATTGATTACTTTACTAAATGGATTGAAGCCACACCTTCCAGATTAGCCACTGATGTTGTCATCATTAATTTTCTTGAAACCAATATCCTGTCTAGATTTGGTTGTCCTAGTAAACTTATTATTGCTAATGCTGCAACCTTTAAATCTAATAAAATGATATAATTATACAGTAAATACCATATTACTTTGGGACATTCAACTACTTATTACCCTCAGGGTAATGGGTTGGCTGAATCCTCAAATAAGAGTTTGGTCAACATCATTAAAAAGTTGTTATAAGACAACAAAAAGTCACGACACAACAAGTTAATTAATGCACTTTGCGCTGATATACTAACTACAAAGAAAACAATTGGCATGTCACCATAGCAATTGGTTTATGGGATGGATGTTGTTTTTCCATCTTCTTTGGGAGTTCCAGTAATGAAGATAATTAAAGAATTGCATGCTCAGCCAAATGACACACATAGGAGGATTAATCAGACTAATCAGTTGTAGCAGTCCAGGGAAGAAGTCTACAACAAAACTCAACTCATTCAAGAAAATTTCAAAAATATTTTTGATAGGATAAATAAAGCTGATGATTTTAATTTGGGTGACAGAGTTTTGAAGTGGGATTCCAAAAGAGAAGACAAAGGAAAACATGGGAAATTTGAAAATATTTGGAAAGAACCATACATCATTTATTCTTTCAGAGGACACAATGCATTCTTTCTTAAAGACCTAGATGAAGCATAAATTCTCAGGGGGCCTATCAATGGCAGGATGTTGAAGCATTACTTTTCTTAGCATAAATATTTTTCTTACATCACACCATTGTAAATATCATGGTATTTATTATTTTGATTGGGTAACTTATTGACTTAAGTTGAAGCTCGCAGAGAAGGTCCTAAGCTTTGATTGATATGCTACCATAAGTATTCCTACAACAAAAGAAATCAGATGCAGACATTGCTAAAATGAAGACACTCAAGGCTACTGATCATGAGTTCTTGAAACTTCACATGGAGAAGTTCCATCCCCAGTTGGAGCCACTGTTAGGGTCCTATAATTTATAGGATCTCAAGGTGATTGAGTATTTTGTCTCAGTAATCTAACATTGTAAATAAATTTCAATATGAAAATGATTTCCAATATATATATATATGAATAAAGAGAAAAATACAAAAAGAAAGAAAAGTTGAAAAAGAGTAAAAATAAAATCAAAACCCCACAAAAGAAAAAATATAAAAAAATAACACTGAAAGTGCTGCAAATTCAAATGCCACGACTGATAGATTAGTTTTGTTTATGTCAACATCAAATAAAATTGTGTGCAACTTGTTTAAAAAATGCTACAATGACTAGATATTTTTTCAAAACATACAGTTTAACCATGATTGAACAATTGTGAATTTTTGTAAATTAGGTTGGAGAATAAAGATTTGCCAAACAATTTTATCTTGGTAAATCAGTAGTTAGGTAGAAAATGAAATTGATTCAACATTTTAATATGAATCAATAGGAGAAATAAGTGATAGAGTAGATTATATTTTTCATATAAAAAAAGGGAGATATGGGTTTGCTAGTCTAAATGCACCCCTAGAAGAAAGAAGTAAAAAATGTTAGTCTAGCAAAAGAATAAAATTTTAAAGGGTAGGTAGAAGTGTTTTGGGGCTTTGAAAAGGATTAAAATGGTTTATCCTAAGTTCTGTTTCAAAATTTATTTTGGCACATAACAAGGAAAAGTGACAAAATCACTTTATCCTAACTTTTAAACATTGGGTGCCTAAATGAACTATTTGGGACATTTGGTTTATATCCTAAGTTTTAATTTCAATTAAAAGTACCACTACCTGAAAACCCATCACATCATTTTACTTTTAAACCCCTCACATCTGTCCGCCATCCATCTCACCCACCTCCTGATCTACAAACCACATAAGCCTTCGTCCCCCCCTCTCCATCCTAGCTTTCCTGGAAGGGGAGTGGGGGGTCCGAAAAAATTTGTTTCTAGTTAGGGCCCATGACCACGTAGCTGCTTCTCCTTTGTTCCACTCAAACCACTTACCGCTTGATACCCCCCTCGAAAAATACGATTCCCTGCAACATAAAAATCGCCTCCCTATATGTTACCAATCAAATTCATTCCCATGGTAATGGATCCGTTAACACATTTAATTAAACTAATGACTGTTAAATTAACGGATCCACACCATGTTCAACAGAAAATCACATTTTCTTATAAAATCATGCAATTTGAAAAATTTGACCTTTACTGTGTTCTATTCTCTGCTGATTCTATTGTTTAACAAGTTTACAGAGTGCCAGTTCGACTCATTAATTTGTGTCTGACCAAAGCTACTACGTCTACCTCACCTCCTTCAACCAATTCCAGGGCTCTGCACATTCCCAGTAAACCTGTTCCATTCCAATTCCTATTGAATTCCTTTGAAAATAATTGAAAATCCCTCCTAAAAAGAAAAACTAGGAGGAGCCATTTAATCCCCTGATCCATCCTCCCATTGATTTAGACCATGTCCCTCTAGCTGACAAAGATTAAAAAATAATTGAAACCCTACATGAATTTTAATTGTTTGAAATGTACTGTTGGTTAGAAGATAAGTATATCGATAAATCTGATGAAATTTGACTCTGGGAGTCCAATTTTCTTCATTACATCTTCCCCCACACTTACAGTACCCCTGAGTTTATCCGAAGGTGTCAAGCCTGCTATATCCCCAGTCAAAGAGGCATCATTACCCCTACAGGTGAAATTATTTTCACCATCACTGCACAATCAATTGATCAGATGATGCAAGCCCCCTATGTGCAAAATAACACCCCTTTCTCCCTAGAATCACTCAATGAGTTATACCAGAAGCTCTATTTTTTCAAAGGAGCTAAAACCTTCGACCTTTTCCTACCGGAAGATACTTAGCCGCCAAAGAAAAATCCTCCATACCCTTCCTCCATCTTCCCTGACAGAGAAAAAAAAATTATAACAGTCATTGCATACCTCCTTGGCTACTATTCTAACCAATGGATAGATGAACCCATTATAGGCCTCCTCTCCATATTTTCCATAGATTCTAAACCATCCATCATCTTCAATTTCAGCCAATTCCTGGCAGACAACATTCATGATCAGTTTGTTAAATTTTAGACATAGGAAGTGTTCAAATACTCCTTTATTCTAGTATACATGTTTGTGTATTATTAGGAATATAGGTTTATGTTTAATATGTAGAAACTTGATGAAGATGGACACCATCAATCAGTCATCTTCTGGACAACATTGGTAATGAAAGAGCAGAAATAATATTCATACAAATAGTTCATTGAACTGTTTCTACATCCAGCCATGAGCATTTTAACTAGTACAACTGAACCAAGAATAAGTGAATACATAAAAATAATTATGCACCTATCAAATCAGGCCAAGATGGGAGACTGGTACTTGTACCAGAATTACACAGAGATAATAGTCTATGGTTGTGAGCTTGCTCCTTACAAACTTCCGAAATTCCTCCCAATGAAGATTTTTGCTTTGTATTATATTAGGCAGATGTTGAATGATGATGAAACTAACTTTGTATCAGAAAATAAGAAATCCCATTTTAGGATTAAAACAAAAATTTGGCTCTTGTAACAACATGTCAGCAGGTGAGGAAATAGACAAGATACTTAAAGAAATGAACTTCAACCTAAGCTTTACTTGGTCCTATGATCCTCTGGGAAGCATTTCAAAGCTAAGGGTAGGAAATAAAACTACTCCTTAATACACATCCATAGGACAGAGATAGAAAAGTATATGAATCAGTTAGAATGGGTTGAGAATACATTGCAGAAAGCTGAGGAGCAGCTTGTATTGACATCAACATCACAGACTCTTGTCCCACAAGAAAAGTGGGGAAAAGGAAAAGATAAGAAGAATCACCTTCAGTGATTGATACTACAAGCAAGGAATTCAAAATAATGTACAGAAAAAGGACCAAGCTGAATCCTAAAGCTAATACAGACAAAGATTCAGAACAAGAACTTGTTGCGATCACTAAGGAAGCACCTTCATCTTCTCAAGTAGGTGTCCAATTCACTATTTCTCCTACAAATTATTTAGCTTCACATGACCAAAAACAAGCTATTCATAAATCTAAGGTTGTCCAAGGTGAGAAGGAAAAGACAGTCTTTGACACATTCAGAGAGATAAAATTGAAAAATGAAATCTTGAAGAACAACAACTATAGTAAATTCTGGAATCAGACTTCCAATTCTCAAAGCAAGTTGTTGTCAGCATTTGATTCTGAGAAAGGTAAGATGCATATGGCCTTACTTCGAGCTTAGATTTTACATCCGAAGTCAGCAGCTGACTACAAGAAGACATCTTTCAAATTTGACATAAAAGACGTTCATCCCATTGATCAAATGGAGATGCACAAGCAGACAGGTGAAATGATCTCTTCTACTTTGACTAACATAACAATGAGTCTCTCTAAGTTGCAGGTTTCTTTGGCCAACATCTAGTCACAGTTAAACATAGAGAAAATATCTTTTCTTGATAAGGATACAAGGATTAAATCCTTAGAATAATTGGTAGTTAAGATATGGTATGATCCTTATAATATGAAGGCTACAGAGGAGATAACAAAAAAGAAGAATGCTGACATAGAAGCATTAAGAAAACAACTAAAGTTGTCAACTACAGAAGATCCTCTCACCAAGGACATTGAGGAAACAAAGACCCAAAAGACTAATATGATGTAGGTCATCATGGATAAAAATGCACAGATAAGACAAATGGAGACAAAAATGGAAAATATGATCAAATAAAAGGATCATGCTGCAAAACTATCCATGGTTCCTTTGGATGTTGTACCTCTTACAACCATTCCTACAACTACAACCTCTACAACAAAAAAAATATATGGTGTAGAGAAATTGACAAATTCAGTGGAAAATATGTCTATTTAGATAGAGGAAATCAAGAAACTACAGGATCAAGTCGAAGTGGTTCAAGGCCAAAGAAAAAGGAGTGAAGCTTCTCATTCAACAGAAGAAAAAAGAGCTCAGAAATTGATAGGGAGATTGTAGAAGTCAGAGAGAGAATTTACAATTGGACAAACCTTGGCCCAATCCAAGGAAGTCATTTGGGCAGATATCATAAACTCCATTAATGAGATCTGGCCCTGCATCCAAATTATTTTTGAGCAAAAGGAGTTGATTAAAAAGGCCAATGATGTTTTCATAGACATCGAACATGAGCTTGGGGGTATGCCTACAACAACAAACAACATTATCAAGTTCCTAAACTCCAAGAACATATATGAGTTAGATGAATTTGGAGTAGATGATAGGACAAAAACCATCCTAGAATTAAAGAGGATTCTTACCAAGAATAATCTTGTTTTTCAGCTGGATGAAAAGTACCACAACTTGGAGATAGCAGTCAATAGGTTTTTCAACAAGATAGAGCCTTTAACACAGAAGGGTTTGCCTTCTTTGTTTGTTATTAATGATAAGTTGATAACACATGAATATTATGTGAAGGAATTAAAGGAAATTTCTAGGGACATCACCAAATTCTCCAACATCAAAGGCAGTATGACAGGTAGAGCGTTTCTGGAAGTAATGAGTAATGAGTTTTTCATTCAACATGAGGTCAATCACATCTTCATGTTAAAGCCCACTTATTCCAGATATACTGAAGTCGATGAGATTTACTGAAAGGTAATCAAGTTGACTATCCCAGATGAAGATCGATGGGATACACTATGTGACTTACAGGATTAGACAGCAATTGAAAAGAATCAGCTTCATCTAGCACATCAGCCAGTACACTAGCTAGCACAGCCCAGAAATAGGTCCATTCAACAATTGTTTCCTCCAAAGTAGTGGCAACGTTCCAGATCATCTCCACCTAGCCTATTATTTTGTAGCAATTAGAGTTTATTGTTCATTTTTTCACTAATAATACACTGTCGTTTGAGACATCATTGATGTAATTCTTTTTTGTAAAATTAGTATAAATAATTCATTGTTAGAAGTCTTATGGGTTGATTATTGAATATATTTTTCCTATTGAGCGTTGTAATTTCCAAGTTTGCTGGAGCCTCAATGATACAAGGACTTATTACAGGATTCATGTGGTGTATTCACTCGTGATTTTTTTCTTCGGTAACTATGTTATTTCATTATTTTTTCTATCTATAAATTTTAGAATATTAATTGTATAACAAAAATTGTGATGAATAGGATATGTTAATTAGAACACCTTATTCTGGTTGTTTTCAATTTGCATGTTTTCTACTGAATTCAAATCGAAGAATACTTAATTACTTTTCAATCTCTACTGAAATCCACATTTCTTCCACTTTCATAATTCACTTAAAATCTTAAAATATACAGTTAATGCAACCTAGCTTGCCCTATGATAACTCTTTCAAATATTGATGCAGAATCATTTAGTTATTTTGACTCCATATAGGAATATAGCCATTTAATCAACCAAACAATCAAAATAAAACAAACAATCAAGTACAATCATAACTAGCCTAAAATTCACTAAAAACAAAGTTAAATTTTACAGAGAGATCCATCTCTGAAGCTGGCAGGGCTAGATCCCAGATTTCAAAATAGTTTTTATGTTTTCCTCTGTGTTTGTTCTCACAATCTCGTAATTATAGAGCGATAACACCATCCACCTCCACAAAAACCACAACCTCAACCACATCCATATCAAATATCCACTTCCACTCAACTACCTGTACAACCATTTTCGAACACAAAAAATCTAGAAGCTCAACCCACTTACAATGCTAAGGTACAATAATTCCAAACAACTCCTCTTGATCTAAACTGTATTCATCTTATCTCAAGAAGGGTATTGCAAATATATTCTCTTGATGTCATTGAAGGAAAACATTTAGAAAAAGAAGATTAAAATGAGGAGACCAAAGAATCATGGGTTGCACTTAATGAAGAGCAAGCATTAGAATCATAGATTTAGAAATTTCCCTCATGTTTACCATCCTATCATCCATGTGTTGAAGAGAATAATCACCAAAAAGAGGAGTTTATGAATTTCATGGTATAAGAGGACATAAAAAGAGATCCAAATGTGCAAGTGGACCAGAGGAATCACAACTATATTGAAATTTTATTCCAGAGAATCATTAAGTTTCATCAACACACTTTTCTTAAACAATCCTTTATCTCATCTCAGTCAAAGCAGTTGGTCTCTCACATTCAGATACATGTCAAAGAATATATTTCAAGCCTACACATCATTTTATCTGTCATCTTGATATGCACATGGATCAAATGGAACTATTCTGATACTTGAAAGAGATTTTGTTTTTTCAAGTAGAGTAGGATAGAATAAGTAAATAAATAATGGAAAAAGAAAAAAATAAGAGGAGAAGAATAAAATCTAAGGTGAAAATCTCTTTTTAGGCACATGAGATTGATTCACTGATTGAAAACCTCCTTGAGGTAGTTAGTGGGTTGGAAAGAAAAAAATATAAAAGGAAAAGATCCTAGGTGAAAACCTCCTTCGAGTCACCTAGGAAAACCTACTACTTGAAAACCTCATTGAGGTAGCTAGTAGGCCTAAGAAAAAAGAAAAAATTAAAAAAATTAAAAGGAAGAAATTATTTTCTCCATGTTTCTGTCTCTGATGAATTCAAGTGCTCTCCAACCTTTGCAAGCAATAAGAATAATTTAGCACCAAAAGAAGAAAATTTGATAAAAAACATAGTCAAAGGAAGCCAAATTTAGGCTCTCCCCTTTTCCAAATTGCTCCAACAGAACCAAGGCCATATAAATCCATAACCCACATCCATTTCCATGAAATTTCCCATCATTCCCAAGCCTTTCCCACTCATTTTCCTTCTTTTCCTGAGGTGCTACAGAAAAGTTCTGTTTTGCTATAGGATTGTAAAAATACACAGGGAAAAAAATGTTTTTACCATATCTTGAAAACCATGCATTCATTGGCACATATGTTTCATGAGGAAATGCATAAGGATGATGGTAACCTGCTCAAGAAATTTTCTGCAAATTCAAGTGCACAATTTTCGAGAAATTGGCCACCATAACCTACAACCATTTTTATTTTTTTTCTTGAGATTTGTGCATCCATTTGCCAATATTTTTTATGGGGAGATTAATAAGGATGACGGAAACATGCTCAAAACATTTTAGGTCAATCCAATCTACTGTTCGAGGTATTTGGATAAAAAAATTCTGCTATGAGATTGTCCTGAAATGCTACAAGGATTTCCAGATTTGCTACATGATTGTGATCGACATAAAGAGAGGGGCCGGATCATATGTTTTCCTTGAGGGACCGAAGAAATAATTCTACCACACCTCCATCAGCTATCCTCCACGCCATTGTGTCACTTCTCCATCCAAAAATTCATCTTTGTCCAAGAAAAATCCCCATTTTCACACCTTTTTCCATCATTTCCACCACATCAGAGGATTATAATCCTTTTCCTTAGATTTATCATGAATTATCAGTGCTATTGGAGGATTTATCTATAGGATAATGTGATATTAGAAGGGTCTGTGTGACTACTACAAGAAGACACATAGTCATATAGCAGTCTGCACATACCCTACAAGACCACAGTATGAAGCCACCAATGAGTGGAAAAGACCAATTTTTTTTTGTCTTGTCTATCATCATTTCAAGTTTTTTTTTCCATCAAGTCCTTCACTCACCAATATTAAAGAATAATGTTCTCCTCCCATCAGTGCAATTAAAAAATGACATAAAAAGGTTCTATCGAAAATTAATGAAGAATAACACAGTCAGAAGAGAAACATCAAAATTTACCTTCACACACTCCCATTCAACCCTATGTGTTATAGACATAAATCCCTAAGCATGCTTCTTTCATTCCCCAAAGTTTTTTCTTGAAATTGCATCATCTGAGCTAGTTTTAAGACCAACGCTTCGTAGCCTCTTGTTGGAAAATGTTCACCTACAAGTTGCTCCACTGTGGCCTGTGTTGATTACCTACGGGTTGTTCCCATTTTCACCTGTGTTGGTTCTAGAAATTCAGGAAAAAGATAGAAATTTTGGAAGCTTCCTCTTCCAGAAGATTCCAGAATTTGTTACAACCATTTACCTTAGACAAAACATTCATATCGTATCCTACCTTACTTTTGAGTTTCCATCCCTTATCCTTTTATCCCATCTTCCCATCAAAGGTGGATCTAAAACCTTATATTGGTAATTGGATAAGAATTTCCAACTTACCCCACTCCTCTATATATTTACAAACTTCCATATGCAAGAGGTTGGATTTTGGAGAGTTATCTTACCCTTATGTTGCTTCTATGAGAGACATCATTCCATGCATTTAGGGTGATTGGAGGTGAACATTGTGACAAGGAAAGTACAAGACAACCTAGAGGGTCTCTTCTACAAGCTCAACACCTATTTATGGTTGTAATATCCTTCCATTATGATAATACAAAGAGTTTTTTTTTTTCCTATATGTGATGTCGTTATTTCATGTATTTCAATACCATGTTGATCTATTGAATAGAGTACTTAGATGATACTGCATAGATCTCGTAGTTTCTTGGCTTGTGTTATCTGAATTTGAAATTTATAATTTTGGAAATCAGAGCTAGAATTGGAGCATTCAAAATAAATAAGGAGTGAAGCACATAATGACTTCCAGGTAGGCTTCATTCCATCATCTATTTACTTTAAGGAAAGCATTGGGTTCCTTTTCTCTCTCTTTTTCTAGGTTAGACACAAGACCTAGGGGAGATACTTTTTTCCGCAATCATAAATCCTACATAACACTATGTTTCCACTTCATCCATCCCTTAACCTCTCTAATATTTTCCACACCATTATCTAGCCTTTGTCACCCAATTATGTCAATATATTGTAATCTACAAGAGTGTTCCAGAATTTCTATAGGATGTTTATTGAAATAAAAATAAGGAACAAATTGAAATTTTTTCACTCAAGAATGGGGGATGGGGCCCATAAGAGACCTATCATCCATCCATCACACCATTTGACACTTTTCCCACCTTCATTCCCATATTTGTCCATAAAAATCATTGTCCTTAATCCCTTTTTCTACCTCTTTTCATCACAACAAAACACTCTAACACTCATCAACAACTTCCTTATGAATTATGAATATTTTATCAAGCAAAACTTGGAGAAGCTTTTGGTCCTAGAAGGGCTTGTGTTACTGTTACAGGAAGACACACAGTACTGTAACAACCTGCATAGACCCTACATGACCACATTCAAGGCACCAAATCAAGAAATCTATTCATCATGAAGAATTATAGGACTCCAACACCAGTTCTGGACAACTATAGGGTCCTTTGCTGATTGCTACAAGATCCTTGTTCACCCAAAAAACAACATCAAATGGATCCACCATTTGAAGAACCTGCATCAACAAATTTCACTCTGTCAAACACCTATTGTTATGGCAAACTAATTGCTAATGCGGACAAAATCAATCTCCCTAGATTCAATGACTAACTCTAGTAACAAACATAAAAACAAGAAAATATTTCCTTGAGTTTATCTATATTGAATCTTAAATAAGAATATTAAGGGATGGAATCCATACGTTTCAAATGGAATTCTTGGTAAAGATCCCTGCTATGGTTTGATGCAGCTCCACAATTCTTAGAAACCATATTTTCAAACATAAAAAAATAAAATAAAAAATAAATCAAAAGCATATGGAGGATAAATGATTCGATACAACTCATAATAGTGATCAAGGAAACTATATCAACTTAGTATATAATGAGCTGAAGTCGATAGGAAGTGATCTGTCGCAGGAGGGCCTATGGCACGAAATTCATGTCAAGTTTTGAAGAAAAAATTTGAAGTGATCCAAGACTGACTCAGGGATGGCCGACATGATTCAAGGTTACAAATTGCAAGGTAATTTTGACTGAGGTTGGACTTGTCTTAAACATATCAATGACAAGACACTTTGACTTGGCAACATTTGACTCAAAAATAATACCCAAAAGAAACTGAAGACTTTCAATAAGGTTTGATTACCTATGAGACAAATGAATTTCCTAACCCAAACAAAAAGGTGATAGAGTGGCATGCTCAAGAGCAACATAATTCCTTTCGTAATACAAAAATTAATGTTTCTTTCCAATTCCTCCCCACCATTACTAACAAGTACCTCTTTATTTTTTTTCAAGCTTGAGGAGGATGACATTTTCTTGTCCTATAAGCTCATCCTTCGGATGAGTCTTTCGGAGTATTTTTAACGAACCCTAGGAAGGAGTGGTTCGGTCTCCTCATGATGGAAGAGTCCTGCACTGTTAATGTTTTATGAGTCCAGTGAAGGGATAAATCGATGTCGTTTTCATGTTTAAAGAGTTTGAAAAGACATGAAAATAAAATTAATTCATTTCTTTCAACGTAGAATTTAATGAGCTCGAAGAAATTAAAACTCATTGTTTTTCATTTTTAGGGAGTCATGAGAAAAACACAAGTAAAATATAAAATATCCTTTCTCGTAAATTTAGTCTCTCAAGATCGAAAAGGGGTACTACGATGTGGGAGAGAACTCTATTGACCATGATTACTCAACGAAAACCTTTTTCATAAATAGTCTGGTTCAGTTCAGAAAAGGGTTAAACTTATATTGAATAGGCGATTGTTCATTTATTTTTTCAAGTTCGAATAGTCAAGTACGCGAAAATATTTTCATATTTAGAGACTCTGCAAATGGCTTAAAAGAGAAATCTAGGGTTTCACTTTTTCGTAATTTTAAAGAGCCTAAAAAAGTGATAAACGTTTTCTCATTTGCAAAATGATTCATTTTTATGATTTAACCTATGTTTTGCACATTAACCTCAAAAATTCATCATAATTGCTCAAACATATAATAAAAACATTAAATTTTTGAATTTTAAAGGGTTAAAGGCAAAAAATAATATTTTAATGGCCTAAAATTCCTATAAAAATCCAAAAAGTAAAAATATTTTCACTATTTTAGTTTTTACCATTTGAGACCAATTGAGTCGGAATTTTTACCAAAAACTTCAAAGGTGTATTGTGACCACACTGGTGGACTAAATCACGAACCGTTTTCTCTAGGTAAGAGATATTTCCGTTATCTTTGTTTTCATTGTTTTTATTTTTCATTTGAATGTGAATTCAACATTTTTGGGGAGTTTAATTAATTCAAAATCTTCCCTCGGGGGTGCGCAGTTACCCTTCATCAGGCTCATGCACCTCAACTCTTTTTTATACATAGAAAAATGTGATTTGAACAGTTTTTCCTCATGGAAATTGTGAATATGTGCTCTATTCATAAATGGCGATCACACACAATGCTGATGGTTTTGAGAAAACAAATAAAACACCCAATTTTTTGTGTAAAAATTATCACATTGTTTTTTTAATCCTCCTCTGCTAATATTTTCAGGGTTTTTGACTTGCCAAGATGGAGTAGAGGGAAAGAGAACATGAGGATCAAGATGCGAAAGCTCTAAATGATCTAGAAACACTATAGGCCTTAACAAACTCATGTTTATAAAAATTATGCATGATCCTAGGTATGAAGGCTTAGTTAGTTTACTAACATGGATGGTAAGAGCGTGGGATGTTCAGGAACAATGTTTCGTGAGAGGAGACCAAAGAATTATCATAGATGTAGATGACATATATTTCTTGACTCGACTCTCCCGCAGAGGGATTAACATCTCATTGTATGGGCACAGGCCAGGTGGAGAAACAACAAAAACTTACCTGAGGAAACATTGTTTTCTAGGGTCTCAACTCAAAGATGGATGAATTGACATAAAAAGCAATGCAAGGCTTCCATTGAGAACCATTTCCTTCACTGTTTCATGACTGTGTGGAAGTGCAATGCTTCATTTTATCACTATGGCCCAAATACGTATTTCAGTGGAGTGTTTGCAACTTACCATATTCATACAGCATGAAGGGGTTGTTGTCAATATCAAAGGGAAGCAAACTCGAGTGAAGACTGGAAAACTCAAAAACTTTGGATATGGTGCCATTGTGATCTCATTTTCTTTGTAGAGGAATCCCCTTCTTACCCCACAACAGGTTTTGGTAGATGCAAGAGGACCTCGAGATTGTCATATGCTTTAGTGGGTTTCATTGATGGCATGCCATAGAGGTGGTGATGGTCTAGTTGTGAGGTCTACTCCTTATTTTTTTGGGTGGATAGAACCTCATATCATCATGATCAAGGACTTTACATATGCAGGAATGGATTACACTATCAACTAGATATCTCACTTTCAGTAGGGATGCAGTAGGGTGACATAGGTAAAAATTTCACATTTTGGTTGTTTTTGTGTTTTCAATTTTTGTTTTTGTTTTTTGACATCCAAGACTAACTATCTGAAATAATCATGCAGATGTGGGCCTGATCAGACCAACAATATTACAAAATTTTGACAAACGGGGTGATAAACCAACATCTCATGTGGTACCAAACCCTGATTCAACAGAGGCTTTGACTGAGCTTGAGCACAACCTAGAGAGGTTGAATCTAGGCATCCTAGAGACTGGGATTAATCATTTTCCTCTCCGATAACAGAGGCATGTCGTGGGAGTTCCTCGACCGATCAATTTCTTACTATGACGAGTAGCTCACGCCATTGTCTGCTACCGTGATCATCACCATGCTTAGTTGCTAGTCATAGGGCTAGATTTTGTTTTTTGTCATATCAACATGTTCGGATAATAAAGACCACGAGGCCTCATATATTTTGGATGGAATTTTTTAAAGCCACACATTTTACAAACATTTGATTAATGGAAACTACTACTATTATCTCAATTTATCTTGTTCAATATGTGGATGAATATTTTTCTTTCTTTCTTATAGATGTTACAGATGTTGATTTAACACATAATTAGCCAATGAATTAGTTAATGTGTTTAAATGTCTTGGAATGTGGTGATATTCAATGTAATCAAATTGTCTCTCCAAGAGACGAACCCACAAAAACATTCTTAACATTGTTTAACTTCTTATTGAATAAGCAACATTTAAATGTAATACTATGAGTTGAGAATCTAACCTAATGATCAATCGACGAATGCCAAATAAAATGGCTTCAAATATTTTCTCAATAATTTCACTATACTTTGTGATGTTATTCGTTGTTTGACTAGAGGATATTCCATGAATGCTAACTAACTCATCAATGGGAAAATAAATAGCCCAGGTTGCGGAAGAAAAATTCTAAGTACTATGACTAGCACGATTAGCAAAGCCAATGTAAGTTTTAGGGAGCGTCAACATCTGGAAATCAAGCGTGACACAATATAATCAGGAGAAGTATAAAAAAATCATAAAAAGATGCTAAACATGTTACACACTCATAAAAAATAGAATCAAAGTAATGTACAAAATTTTCACTAATTGAATTACACATAATATTTCTTCAGGTAAAGACCATTTCTAGGATTTCCCAAATAATTTTCTTCATAATGAACTAGCTCATAAGTCAAAGACACAAACTAGAAACCAAAATCAACAATATATTAATGAATGATATCAAAGAATGTTGTATAATGTGTACACATATAAATACATCAAGAAATTGTTGAATTAGTTCTCAGGTTTTCTTGGAATTTAATAACCAATTACCCTAACAACAAATAACCTGAGGATTATTTGTCTAACACTCCCCCCTTAATATGAAGGGATATACCAAAGTCCAAGAATGAGAGATCAAAATTCAAAAATGCATCTCAGCCAAGAGTTTAATGTCTCTCAGAAATAGCTTTTAAGGATGACCACAAATTGAAGTTGGGAGAACTCAAAGTCTCAACCAAGACCAATTCTGGAACCTACCTAGCAGTTCTGATAACAAAAAAAAATGTATTTTTAAGGTGACCAAAAACTCTAGAACTATCACAGTAGTTCCTCGAACAACTCTGAATTTGGAAGTGCTCACTCACAGACAACTCAATCAACTAGGGTCTCACAACTATGGCTCTAACCGGTACAGGTTGTGGCTCAAGATGTGGATCTCTAACTCATGCTCACTTGACATCTCGAACTTGAACATGTAGCAGATCACCAAAAAATCCCCCCTTTTCAGATACAGGGTGAGAAATATTCGTCATCACTGTAAGACTTGTCAACACTCTCGAAAAAATCCTTCGATGTGACCTGTAGATCTTCTTGGCTGCTTTCGACCATTCCCAAGAATAAATCGATTTGAAACTCAAATTCTCTCTTGCAATAATCTTCTTTCTAGAACATCTGTTTGATTGATTATTTTTCTCTCCACAATGCTCACATGAGTGAAGATCAAAACACCGATCTTTCACATGCCCAACTCTGTTACATTGTTGACATCCATCAACTTTTTATTGAACTACACCATCCATAAATCCCGCACTTAGAAATTGTATTTGTTTATAAAAATATGGAATGTGAAAATATGCATCCAAAATATCATTGTTATAAACCAGACCAATTATGTGTAATCTCTTCCCATGGTCTTATTGATGTATTTTCCTAGAGCTATGAGGACCTCAAATCATATGACACTAGTATTATACAACATAAAATCCCAATCAAGGAAGATCATAAACCATTTAAACAAAAAATTCGTAGAATAAGTCCGGTTCTGATGCCTTTGATTGAGAAAGAAGTTAAAAATATGTGAGATGCTAAAATCATAGTTCCCCTTAGATACTCTAAATGTGTGTCTAACATAGTGCCTACTAGGAATAGAACTGGAGAAATTAGATTATGCATTGATTTCAGAAATCTTAACAGGGTCTCCCTAAAAGACAACTACCCTTTGCCAAAAATGGATCATATATTACAGAAGGCAGTAGGATCTAGTAGGATTTACTTATTAGATGTTTTATTAGGTTATAACCAAGTCTTAGTACATCCTAATGATCAGGGTAAAACAAATTTCACTACTCCATGGGGAACCTTGATGTATGTGAAGATTACCTTTGGGTTAATGAATGCTAGAGCCACATTTCAAAAAGCAATGGATACTTCCTTTGCTGATGAAATTGGCCAATTTATTGTGATCTATCTAGATGATATTACTGTCTATTCAAAAACTTATGAGGAACATTTTTTACATCTGAGAAGAGTGTTTGAAAAATGTAGAAAGTTTGGCATTTCATTAAATCCTAAGAAAATACATTTTGGCCTTGAAGAAGGAAAGCTTCTAGGTCATATCATTTCTAAATATGGTATTAGGATTGATCCCAGTAGAATTGAAGCTATATTAAAAATCAGTCATCCTAGAAACATTAAGGAGCTTCAATCATTTATTGGCAAGATTAATTTCCTAAGGAGATTCATTCCTAACCTTGCAGAACTTCTGAGAAATATATCAAATATACTAAAAAAATGATTCAGAAATTAGATGGAGTATTGAGGCTAGACAATCCTTTGATCTAGTTAAACAAGCATTGAAAAAAACACCAGTTTTGATCAGTCCAAATTTTACTAAAGATTTCATAATCTTTTCTTTTTCTTCTGAACATACTGTTGTAGATGTTTTATTGTATAAAAATAATGAAGGATTTGAACATCCCATCGCATTTTTCAGTAAGACTTTAAGAGATGCATATTTGAAATATAACATAATGGAAACACAAGCCTTTGCATTGATTAAAGCAATTAAATATTTTAGAGTGTATATCTTGCATTCCCATATAATTTCTTATGTACCAAATTTAGTGGTCAAGGACATTTTAACACAGAATGGACCTGATGGTAAAAGAGGTAAATGGATTGCTATCATTCTTGAGTATGACTTAGAAATCAAACCCACCATGCTAATCAAAGGATAAGGACTAGTGAAATTGATGGCTGAGTTAAATTTCCATGCATTGGATATCAACTTTGTTGCTGCATTAGATGATCAAGAGTAGAAGGTGACTCCACAGATTGATGAAGCTTTTTTTAACTCACCCTGGTATGAAAACCTATTATATGTTTTATTCAATTTAAATTCTCCTCCTGGTTTAACAAAAACAAAAGAAAGATTTCTAAAGTTAAAAGTAGTCAAGTTTTGCATCATAGATAATTTTCTATATTGGAAAGATGCTGGTGGTATTTTACTTAAGTGCATATTTAAGGATGATGCAGAAAGAACCATGTAGAAGTTCCATGAAGGTAATTGCGGTGGACATCTATACTAGAAAACCATTGTTAACAAAATCCCTAGAGTTGGTTTTTGTTGGCCTATCCTTTTCCCTGATATTCACAAAAAGTAAACTCATGCCATAAATGCCAGATATTTGAAGGAAAAATAAAACTTTTTCCCCTGCCCTTAAAGCCTATATCTGTTGAAAGCCCTTTCCAACAATGGGGACTGGATTTCATTGGTGAAATTAATCCACCTTCCTCTGCCCAACATAAGTGGATTCTCACAGCCACTGATTACTTTACAAAATGGATTGAAGCCACAACTTCCAGATTAGCCACTAATGTTGTCATCATTAAATTTCTTGAAAACAATATCCTCCCTAGATTTGGATGTCCTAGTAAACTTATTACTGATAATTCTACAACCTTTAAATCTAAGAAAATGATAGAATTCTACAGTAAATACCATATTACTTTGGGACATTCAACTGCTTGTTACCCTCAGGGTAATGGGCTGGCTGAATCCTCAAATAAGAGTTTGGTTAACATCATTAAAAATTTGTTATAAGACAACAAAAAGTCACAGCACAACAAGTTAATTAATGCAATTTAGGTTGACAGACTAACTATAAAGAAATCAATTGGCATGTCACCATACCAATTGGTTTATGGGATGGATGTTGTTTTTCCATCTTCTTTGGGAGTTCCAGTAATGAATATAATTCAAGATTTGCAGGTTGAGCCAAATGATGCATAGAGGAGGATTAATTAGACTATTCATTTGCAGCAGTCCAGGGAATAAGTCTACAATAAAACTCAACTCATCCAAGAAAATTTCAAAAATATTTTGATAGGAGAAATAAATCTAATGATTTTAATTTGGGTGAAAGAGTTTTGAAGTGGGATTCCAGAAGAGAAGACAAAGGCAAACATGGGAAATTTGAAAATCTTTGGAAAGGACCATACATCATTTATTCTTTCAGAGGACACAATGCATTATTTCTTAAAGATCTAGATGGAGCAGAAATGCCCAATGGGCCTATCAATGGAAAGATGCTGAAGAATTACTTTTCTTAGCATAAAGATTTTTCTTACATCACACCATTGTAAATATCATGGTATTTATTATTTTTATTGGGTAACTTATTGACTTAAGTTGAAGCTCGCAGAGAAGGCCCTAATATTTGATTGATATGCTACCCTAAGTATTCCAAAAACAAAAGAAATCAGATGCAGACATTTCTGAAATGAAGACACTCAAGGTTATTGATAATGAGTTCTTGACACTTCACATGGAGAAGTGCCATCCCCAGTTGGAGCCATTGTTACGGTCCTATAATTTATAGGATCTTAAGGTGATTGAGTATTTTGTCTCAGTAATCTTACATTGTAAATAATTTTCAAGATGAAAATTATTTCCAATATCTATATATATATATATATATATATATATATATATATATATATATATATATATATATATATATATATATATATATATAGATATAAAATGAATAAAGAGAAAAATACAAAAAGAAAGAAAAGTTGAAAAAGAGTAAAAAGAAAATCAGAACCCCACAAAAGAAAAAATAGAAAAAATAACACTGAAATCGCTGCAAATTCAAATGCCACTAATGATAGATTAGTTTTCTTTATGTCAAAATCAAATAAGATTGTGTGCATCTTGTCTAAAAAATGCCACAATGACTAGATATTTGTTCAAAACATACGTTTAACCATGATTGAACAATTGTAATTTTTTGTAAATTAGGTTAGAGAATAAATATTTGCCAAAAAATTTAATCTTGTTAAATCAGTAGTTAGGTAGAAAATGAAATTGATTCAACTGTTTAATTTAAATCAATAGGAGAAATAAGTGATGGAGTAGATTAGATTTTTCATAAAAAAGAAGAAGAGATATATGGGTTTTCTAGTCTAAATGCACCCCTAGAAGAAAGAAGTAAAAAATGTTAGTCTAGAAAAAGAATAAAAATTTAAAGGGTAGGTAGAAGTGTTTTGGGGCTTTGAAAAGGATTAAAATGGTGTATCCTAAGTTCTATTTCAAAATGTATTTTCGCACATAACAAGGAGAAGTGACAAAATCACTTTATCCTAACTTTTAAACATTGGGTGCCTAAACTAAATATTTGGGACATTTTCTATATATCCTAAGTTTTCATTTCAATTAAAAGTAGTGCTACCCAAAAACCCATCACATAATTTTACTTTTAAACCCCTCACGTATGTTCACCATCCATCTCACCCTCCTCCCGATATACGACCCACATCATCCTTCTTCTCCCCTTCTCCATCCTAAATTTACTACCGGGGGGGGTGGGGAGGTCCGATTTTTGTTTTTCCTAGTTAAGGCCGGCGACCATGTGGTTCCTTCTCCTCTGTTCTGCTCAAACCACTTACCACTTGATACCCCCTGAAAAATACCATTCCTCGCAACATAAAAATTACCTCCCTATCTATTACCAATCATATCCATTACTGCGGTAATGGATCTGTTAACGCATTTAATTAAACTAATGATTGTTAAATTAACAGATCCGCACCATGTTCAAAAAAAAATAACATTTTCTTATAAATCATGCAATTTGACCATTTCAACCTTTACTGTGTTCTATTCTCTGCCAATTCTATTTTTTAATAGGTTTATAGAGCACCATTTCGACTCATTAATTTGTCTCCGACCAAAGCTACTGCGTCTACCTCACCTCCTTGAACCAACTCTAAAGCTATGCACATTCCCAGTAAACCTGGTCCATTCCAATTCCTTTTGAATTCCTTTGAAAATAATTGAAAATCCCTCCTAGAAAGAAAATCTAGGAGGAGCCATTTAATCCCTTGATCCATCCTCCCATTGATTTAGACCATGACCCCCTAGTTGACAGAGATTACAAAATCAATGAAACCCTGTGTGAATTTGAATCTTTTGAAATGTAATGTTGGTTAGAAGACAAGTATATAGATAAGTCTGATGATATTGGACTCTGGGAGTCCAATTTTCCTCATTACATCTTCCCCCACACTTACAGTGCCCCTGAGTTTATCCGGAGGTGTCAAGCCTGCTATATCCCCAGTCAAAGAGGCATCGTTGCCCCTACAGGTGAAATCATTTTCACCATCACTGCACAATCAATTGATCATATGATGCAGACCCCCTATGTGGAAAATAACACCCCTTTCTCCCTAGAAGCCCTCAATGATTTATACCAGAAGCTCGATTTTTCCAAAGGAGCTAAAACCTTCTACCTTTTCCTACCGAAAGACACTCAGCTGCCAAAGAAAAACCTTCCATACCCTTCCTCCATCTTCCCTTACAAAGAAAAAAAAATTATAACAATCATTGCATACCTCCATGGCTACTATTTGGACTAGTGGATAGATGAACCCATTATAGGATTCCTCTCCATATTTTCCACAGACTCTAAATCATGCATCATCTCCAATTTCAACCAATTCATGGCAGAAAACATTCATGATCAGTTTGTTAAATTTCAGATAGAGGAAGTGTTCAATTACTCCTTTATTCTAGTATACATGTTTGTGTATTATCAGGCAAATAGGTTTAAGTTTGATATGCAGAACCTTGATGAAAATGGAAACCAACAATCAGTCATCTTCTGGACAACATTGGTAGTGAAAGAGAAGAAAGAATATTCATACAAACAGTTCATTGAACTGTTTGTACATCTAGCCATGAGCATTTTGAGTAGTACAACTGAACCAAGAATAAGTGAAGACATAAAAATAATTCTGCACCTATCAGAGCAGGCCAAGATATGAGACTGGTACTTGTACCAGAATTACACAGAGATAATAGTCTATGGTTGTGAGCTTTCTCCTTACAAACTTCCAAAATTCCTCCCAATGAGGATTTTTTTTTTGGAGTATATTAGACAGATGTTGAATGCTGATGAAATTCACGTTGTATCATCAAAGAATAAATACTAGTTTAGGATTAAAGCACAAATTGGGCCCTTCATTTGTAACTGCAGGTCAGCAGGTGAGGAAGCAGACAATATACTGAAAGAAATGAACTTCAACCTAAGCTTTACTTAGTCCTTTGATCCTCTAGGAAGAATTTCAAAGCTAAGGGTAGAAAATAAAACTACTCCTTATGTACACAACCATAGGCCAGAGATAGAAAATTATATGAATAAGTTAGAATGGGCTGAGAATACATTGTAGGAAGTTGAGGAGCAACTAGTATCGACATGAACATCACAGACTCCTATCCCATAGGAAAAAGCAGGGAAAAGGAAAAGAGAAGAAGAGACACCTTCAGTGACTGATACTAGAAGCAAGGAATTCAAAATAATGTACAAAAAAAGGACCAAGCTAAATCCTAAAACTAATACAGACAAATATTCAGAGCAAGAAGTTGTTGTGATCACTAAGGAAAGACCTTCATCTTCTCAAGTAGGTGGCCAATTCACTATTTCTCCTACAAATTATTCAGCTTCACATGACCAACAAAAAGCTATTCAGAAAACTAAGGTTGTCCAAAGTGAGAAGGAAAACACAGTCTTTGACACATTCAGAGAGATAAAATTGAAAAATGAAATCTTGAAGAAAAACACCTATAGTAAATTCTGGAAGCAGAATTCCAGTTCTCAAATCAAGTTATTATTAGCATTTGATTCTGAGAAAGGTAGTATTCATATGGCCTTCCTTCAGGCCTAGATTTCACAGCCGAAGTCAGAAACTAACTACAAGAAGACATATTTCTAATTTGACATAAAATACATTCATCCCATTGATCAAATGGAGATGCACAAGCAGCCAGGTGAAATGATATCTTCTACTTTGACTAACACAATAATGAGTCTCTCTAAGTTGCAGTTTTATTTTGCCAACATCTAGTCACTGTTCAAAATGGAGAAAATATATTCTCTTGCTAAGGATACAAGGATTAAATCCTTAGAAGACTTGGTAGTTAAGATAGGATATGATCCCTATAATATGAAGGCTGCAGAGGAGATAACAAAAAAGAAGAATGCTAACATAGAAGCATTAAGAAAACAACTAAAGTTGTCAACTACATAATATCCTCTCACCAAGGACATTGAGGAAACAGAGACCCAAAAGACTGATATGATGAAGCCCATCATGGAGAAAAATGCACAGATAAGACAAACAGAGACAAAAATGGAAAAGATGATCAAAGAAAAGGAGCATGCTACAAAAGTATCCATGGTTCCTTTGGATGTTTTACCTCTTACAACTATTCCTACAACTACATGCTCTACAACACAGACAACAGATGGTGTAGAGCAGTTGACAAAGATAGTGGAAAATATGTCTATTTAGACAGAGGAAATCAAGAAAATATAGGATCAAGTTGAATTGTTGCAAGACTAGAGAACAAGGAGTGAAGCTTCTCATTCAGTAGAAGCACAAAGAGCTCAGAAATTGATAGAGAGATTTAAAAAGTCAGAGAGAGAATAAAAAATCGGACAAACCTTGGCCCAAGCCAAGGAAATTATCTGGGCAGATATCATAAACTCCATTAATGAGATCTGGCCCTCCATCTAGATTAATTTTGAGAAAAAGGAGTTGATTAAAAATGCGAATGATGTTTTATAGAAATAAAACATGAGTTTGGGGGTATGCCTACAACAAAAAACAACATTATCAAGTTCCTACAATCCAAGAATAGATATGAGTTAGATGACTTTGGAGTAGATGATAGGACAAAAACCATCCTAGAAGTGAAAAGGATTTTTACCAAGAAGAATTTGGTTGTTCAGCTGGAAGAAAAGTGCCACAGCTTGGAGATAACAACCAATAGGTTTTTCAACGGGATACAACCTTTAACATAGAAGGGTCTTCCTTCTTTGTCTATTATTAATGATAACTTGATAACACATGAAGACTATGTGAATGAATTAAAGGAAATTTCCAGGGACATCACCAAATTCTCCAACATCAAAGGCAGTATGGCAGTGATAACGTTTTTGGAAGAAATGAGTAATGAATTTTTCATTCAACATGAGGTAAATCAAATATTTGTGGTAAAGCCCACTTTTTCAAGATATACTGAATTTGATAAGATTTACCGAAAGGTAATCAAGTTAACTATCCCAAATGAAGATCGATGGGATAAACTATGTGAGTTACAGGATTAGACAATAATTGAAAAGAATCAGCTTCATTCATTACATCAACCAGTACACCAGCCAGTGCAGCCCAGAAATAGGCCCATTGAACAATTGTTTCCTCCAAAGTAGTGGCAACGGTCCAAAACATCTCGACCTAGCCTATTATTTCGTAACAATTAGAGTTTATTGTTAAATTTTTCGCTAATAATACATTTTCGGTTGAGACAACGTTGATGTAATCCTTTTTGTAAAATTAGTATAAATACTTCGTTGTTCGAACTATTATGGTTTGATTACTGAATATATTTTTCCTACTGAGCATTGTAATTTCAAATTTTGCTAAAGCATCAATCATACAAGGACTTATTACAGGATTCATGTGGTGTATTCACTGGTGATGTTTTTCTTCTGTAATTGTGTTATTTCATTGTTTTTTCTTTCTCTGAAAATATGAGAATCTTAATTGTATAACAGAAACTATGATGAATAGGATATGCTAATTAGAATGCCTTATTCTGGTTGTTTTCAATTTGCATGTTTTCTACTGAATTCAGATTCAAGAATACTTAATTTATTTTCAATCTCTACTGAAATCCACATTTCTTCCACTTTCATAATTCACTTAAAATCTTAAAATATCCAGTTAATGCAACCTAGCTTTCCCTGTGATAACTCTATCAAATATTGATGTAGAATTAGTTAGATAGTTTGAATCCATAGCCCAATAGGAATATATCCATTTAATCAACCAAACAATCAAAATCAAACAAACAATCAAGTACAGTCATACTTAGCTTAAAATTCACTAAAAACAAAGTTATATTTTACAGAGAGATCCCTCTCTGAACCTAGCAGGGCTAGATCCCAGCTTCCAAAGTAGTTTTGATGTTTTCCTCTGTGTTTATTCTTACAATCTCATAAATTACAGAAAGATAACACCATCCACCTCCACCAAAACTACAACCTCAACCACATACATCTCAAATATCCACTCCCACGCAACTACTTGTACAACCATTTTCGAACCCAAAAAATCTAGCAACTCAACCCACTTACAATGCCAAGGTACAATAATTCCAAAAAAATCCTCTTGATCTAAATGGTATTCATCTTATCTCAAGAAGGGTATTGAAAAAAATATATTCTCTTTATGTCATTGAAGGAAAACATTTAAAAAAATAAGATTCAATGAGGAGACCAAGAATCATGGGTTGCACTTAATGAAGACCAAGCATCAGAATGAGAGATTTAGAAAGTTCCCTCATGTTTACCAACCGGTCCTAAATGTGTTCAAGAGAATAATCACCAAAAGTAGGAATATTTGAATGTCATGGTAGAAGAGGACACAAAAAGAGATCCAAATGTGCAAGTGGACCAGGGGCATCACAACTATATTGAAATTTTATTCCAGACAATCATTAAGTTTCAACAACACACTTTTCTTAAACAATTCTTTATCTCATCTCAGTCAAAGCAGTTGGTCTCTCACATTTAGATACATGTCAAAGCATATATTTCGAGCCTACACATCATTTTATCTATCATCTTGATATGCACATGGATCCAATGGAACTATTTTGATACTTGAAAGAGATTTTGTTTTTTTTCAAGTAGAGTAGGATAGAATAAATAAAGAAAAAATGGAAAAAGAAAAAAATAAGAGGAAAATAATAAAATTTAAGGTGAAAAAATCTTTTGAGGCACCTGATATTGGCTCACTGATTGAAAACCTCCTTGAGGTAGTCAGCGGGTTGGAAAGAAAAAAATATAAAAGGAAAAGATCCTAGGTGAAAACCTCCTTTGAGTCACCTAGGAAAACCTACTAGTTGAAAACCTCATTGAGGTAGCTAGTAGGCCTAAGAAAAAAGAAAAAATTAAAAAAATTAAAAGGAAGAAATTATTTTCTCCATGTATCTCTCTCTGATGAATGCAAGTGCTCTTTAACCTTTGCAAGCAATAAGAATAATTTAGCACCAAAATAAGAAAATTTGATAAAAAAACATAGTCAAAGGAAGCCAAACTTGGGCTCTCCCCCTTTTCCCAATTGCTCCAACAGAACCAAGGCCATATAAATCCATAACCCACATCCATTTCCATGAAATTTCCCATCATTCCCAAGCCTTTCCCACTCATTTTTCTTGTTGTCCCGAAGTTTTATAGAAAAGTTCTCTTTTGCTACAGGATTGTGAAAATACACAGGGAAAAAAATGTTCTTACCATATCTTGAAAACCGTGCATCCCTAGGCACATATGTTTCATGAGGAAATGCATAAGGATGATGGTAACACGCTCAAGAAATTTTCAGCAAATTCAAGTGCACATTTTTTGAGAAATTGGCCACCATCACCTACAACCATTGTTAATTTTT
Source organism: Pinus albicaulis (assembly GCA_034641835.2). NCBI lineage: Eukaryota > Viridiplantae > Streptophyta > Pinopsida > Pinales > Pinaceae > Pinus > Pinus albicaulis. The sequence continues at coordinate 109,149,273 of CM076577.1, read as the reverse complement.
TTCTTGAGATTTGTGCATCCATTTGCCAATAATTTTTATGTGGATATGAATAAGGATGATGGAAACATGCTCAAAACATTTTAGGTCAATCCAATCTATTGTTCGAGATATATGGATAAACCAAGTATGTTATGAGATTGTCGTGAAATGCTACAGGGATGTCTAGATTTTCTACATGACTGTGATCGACATAAAGAGAGGGTAGAGATCCTATGTTTTCCTTGGGGGAGCGAAGAAATAATTCTACCACACCTCCATCAGCCATCCTCCACACCATTTAGTCACTTCTCCATCCAAAAATTTATCTTTGTCCGTGAAAAATCCCCATTTTCACCCCTTCTTCCATCATTTCCACCACATCAGAAGATTATAATCCTTTTCCTTAGATTTATCATGAATTATCAGTTCTATTGGAGGATTTATCTATAGGATAATGTGATATTGGAAGGGTCTATGTGACTGCTACAAGAAGACACACAGTCATATAGCAGTTTGCACATACCCTACAAGACCACAGTAGGAAGCCACCAATCAGTGGAAAAGATCAATTTTTTTTTGTCTTGCTTATCATCTTTTCACTTTTTTTTTCCCTCAAGTCCTTCACTCACCAATATTAAAGAATAATGTTCTCCTCCCATCAGTGCAATTAAAACAAAACACATAAAAAGGTTCCAATGACAGTTAATGAAGAATAACACAGTCAGAAGAGCAACATCAAAATTCACCTTCACACACTCCCATTCAACCCTATGTGTTATAGGCCAGTTTTTCACATCCAATCAATAGGCCTCCTAATGGGATCAATCAACATCCTATTCCAAATTGTCAAAATAATTTCACAAATCACTAATCATGCTTCTTTCATTCCCAAGAGTTTTTTCTTGAAACTGCATCATCTGAGCTTGTTTTAAGACCAATTCTCCATAGCCTCTTGTTGTAAAATCTTCACCTACAAGTTGCTCCATTGTGGCCTACGTTGATCACCTACAGGTTGTTCCCCTTTTCACTTGTGTTGGTTCTATAAATTCAGGAAAAAGATAGAAATTTTAGAAGCTTCCTCTTTCAGAAGATTCCAGAATTTGTTACAACCATTTACCTTAGAGAAAACATTCATATCTTATCCTAACCTACTTTTGATTTTTTATCCCTTATTATTTTATCCCATCCTCCCATCAAAGGTATATCTAAAACCTTATATTGGTAATTGGATAAGAACTCCCAACTTACCCTACTCCTCCATATATTTATAAAATTCCATATGCAAGAGGTTGGCTTTTGGAGAGTGTTCTTACCCTTATGTTGCTTCTATTAGAGACATCATTTCATGCATTTAGGGTGATTGGAGGTTCACATTGTGACAAGGAAAGGACAAGAAAACCTAGATGATCTCTTCTACAAGATCAACACCTATTTATGGTTGAAATATCCTTCCATTTATGTTAATACAAAGAGTTATTTTTTTTCCTATATGTGATGTTGTTATTTCATGTATTTTAATACCATGTTGATCTATTGAATAAAGTACTTAGATGGTACTGCATAAATATCGTAGTTCCTTGGCTTGTGTTATCTAAATTTGAAATTTCTAATTTTGGAAATCAGAGATGGAATTGGAGCATTGAATTTAAATAAGGAGCGAAGCACATAATGACTTCCATGTAGGCTTCAATCCGTCATCTATTTACTTTAAGGAAAAAATTGGGTTCCTTGTATCTCTGTTGTTCTAGGTTAGCCACAAGACCTAGGGGATATACTTTTGTCCGCAATCGTAAATCCTGCATAAAACTGTGTGTCCAATTCATCCATCCCTTAACCTCTCTAAGATTTTCCACACCATTATCTAGCCTCTGCCAGCAAGTTATGTCAATAATTTGTATAGCTACAAGAGTGATCTAGAATTTCTATAGGATGTTTTTTGACATTAAAATAAGGAACATATTGAAAAATTTTCACTCAAGAATAGGGGATGGGTCCCATAAGGGACCTATCATCCATCCATCACACCATTTGAAACTTTTCTCACCTTCATTCCTATATTTTTCCATAAAACTCATTGTCCTTAATCCCTTTTTCCACCTCTTTTCATCACAACAAAACACTCTAACACTCATCAACAACTTCCTTATGAATTATAAATATTTTATCAAGGAACACTTGGAGAAGCTTTTGGTCCTATAAGGGCTTGTGTGACTGTTATAGGAAGACACACAGTCCTATAACAGCTTGCATATACCCTATAGGGCCACATTCAAGGCACCAAATTAAGAAATCTATGCATCATGAAGCATTAGAGGACTCCAACACCAGTTCTAGACAACTACAGGGTCCTTTTCATATTGCTACAAGATCCTTGTTCACCCAAAAAAAAACATCAAATGGATCCACCATTTGAAGAACCTCCATCAAAAAATTTCTCTCTGTCAAACACCTATTGTTATGGCAGACTAATTGCTAATGCAGACAAAAGAAATCTCCCTAGATTCAATGACTAACTCTAGTAACAAACATACAAACAAGAAAATATTTCCCTTAGTTTATCTATATTAAATTTTAAAGAAGAATGGGAAGGGATGGAATCCATACCTTTCAAACGAAATGCCTGATGAAGATCCCCGCTATGGTTTGATGCAACTCCTCAATGCTTGGAAACCATATTTGCAAACATATATATATATATATATATATATATATATATCAAATGCACATGGAGGATAAATGATTCGATACAAGTCATACTAGGGATCAAGGAAACTAGTACCTAATATCATATCAATGGGAAAATGGAAGCAAAATACAACATACATCAATTCCATTGAACAATAAAACGGGAATAAAAAATCATTTATATTAATCTCAGAAATAAAGGAGTTACACAACCTTGGCCTTGATGAAGTGTGGATCCTCCCAATGATCTCCAATCTTCTTCTTGGATGAAAAGCCTTCCGACGTTATTTGAGCAGCATAAATTTACCTTCAGTAATCCTTCCAAACCCTCTATATTTTGTGTTTGATTTATAGGCCAAGATGAGGACGTTTGAGATCTTCATATCAAGGATGGGATCCTTAAAAGGTGGGATTATGGTTCCTTAAAGAATGGGAATTAGCTCCATGAATAGAAGGATTATGCTCGAACAAGCATCATCTCAAAGTTTTTAGTTCGGAAATATTCACCCAACAAAGCTTCTAGATTTCACTTTTTATTTTCACTTTTGTTGAGTCATGTGCGCAGTTTATAGTGGAAGATAAAGCACACTTATATGTTGGCTTTAATGGTTAAAGCTGTGTATGAACGGAAATTATCTAGGAAAATGCACAGGTGACTAAAAGTAGGTTTTTAGACCCTGTAACCCAGAATTCTAATTTCCTTCATGATGTTTACATTCTACACTTACAGGGTAATTCTTTGGAACACATTTATGGATAGAGAAATATCTAGTTTGACAGTAATTTTCCATGGTGAAAAAATGACGTGTAACAGATTTCCCCCTAAAGTGAAAAGTTAGAAAGGATGTTTGAGGAATGAAGTTCTTTATCATATCAAATTTCAAATCAGATATCATGGTTGTAGACCTGAAACAATCAATCAAGGGTTACAATGCAATATACAATCATCACTGAGGTAGGAATTCCCATACTTAAAGCATAATTATCTCGATGAACCAGTAGGAAAATACATAGAGATCCATGTCAACAGTAGACACAGTATGGACATAGCCATAGAAAATGGATCTAATTGCACAATCATGAATACAAAACTCCACGCAGCTGGATGGATGAAACTATATCCAGTGTCTTGATCTCCATATATATCAATCCATAGTATGAATCTAACTATGCGAGTCAATGTATCAAAGTCGAACATGGTAGATACCACTTGATTACCAGTTTGTTAGTAATCAGTATTTTTCACTATCTTTAGATGAAAATAGAATGTTTATAGCTTTCTAAAAGCATGTTGTGAAACCAGCTCCAAAAATAGAAGAAAATAGATATCAACGCCTTAGAAATAATCCACTTCGAGGGGGAAACCTCCAATACATTACATGAATGAACAATTCTTGGATGATACAAATTAGAAAACCTCCTTTCTATATATAGGAGTCCATGGGGCCATAATGTAATCATAGTGGGGCCACAATGTAATCCTAGCCGACCTAACAATAAGAATTTAAGGGCACAATAATAACAATATGGGGGTTACAAAGGTACAATAATAACAATAAGGGGGTTACACTAACAACAGTAAAGGACTATACTAGTAATATAGGGACCTAACATGCCCCTCTCCTTCAAAAAAGTGTTTTTCTCAACGCTTGAGTAGCTCTGGGTGCTTCTATACAAAATTCTCATCCTCCCATGTAGAATCTTCAGTGGGTAAGTTCTTCCACTTGATGAGATACTCTGAAATTGATCGATTCCGTAGTTGTCGAGTTCTTGTTTCCGTGACCGCTTTCGGTTCCAATATGATTTTTCCTTCCTCATCAAGTTCTGGCAATATTGTTTGAACTGGAAGATTTTCACCTATAACCCTTTAAGCATGAAACATGGAAAACTGGATGTACTCTCGAAGAAGCAGGAAGCTCCAATTTGTATGCCATAGTACCAATCTTTGCAACACCTTGTAAGGACCATAGTACTTTGGCGATAATTTATTATCCTTCTTAGCTTGCTTGAGGGACATTTGTTTATATGGTTGTAGCCGTAAAAATACCCAATCTCCTACATCAAAACTTCTCTCGCTGCGATGTTGATCTGCCTGTTGTTTCATTCGATTTTGTGCCAAATTCAGGTTATCGTTTAAGAGTTGGAGAACTTCTTGCTGATGCTCAATGTGATCTTCCACTGCTTGAACCTTCGAATTTTCCCTTAAAGATGATGTGATGGATGGTGGATGATATCCATAAAGTGCCATAAATGGGGTCATTTTTGTTGCAGTATGGAAGGAAGTGTTATACCACCATTCAGCGAGAGGTAACCACTTGACCTATTGTGTTTGTTTATCAGATACAAAACAACGAAGATATCCTTCCAAACATTTATTTACTATCTCAGTTTGACCATCAGATTGAGGATGATAAGATGAGCTATAAGCTAATTGAGTACCCAAACAAGAAAATAACTCTGTCCAAAAATTTCCAGTAAAAATGGGATCTCTGTCGCTCACAATAACTCTTGGGCTTCCATGTAGCTTTTGAATTCTGTCCATAAATGTAGTAGCAACTGTACTTGCTTTAAATGGATGAGATAATGCACAAAAGTGTGCATACTTGGTAAGTCTATCAACTACCACCATGATGACACTCTTCCTTCGGACTTAGGTAAACCTGTGATAAAATCCATTGAAATCTCCTCCCAACGTTGACTTGGAATGGATAAAGGTTGTAGAAGTCCCGGGGTCTTAATTGTCTCAACTTTATTCTGCTGGCAAACCAAAAATTCTGCCACAAACTTTTGAATATCAGATTTAAGGCCATCCCAAAAAAAATCTTTCTTCACCCTGTGGTAAGTTTTTAAAAATCCTGAGTGTCCTCCTAAAGGAGAAGTGTGCAATTCCAGAAGAATCTTTTTGTTTTAGTTGGGAATTCTTACAAAGATATAAGCGATCTTTGTACCATAAGGAATCATTTTTCCAACTAAATGTATCAGATGTACTAGGATCTTGCTGCAACTTTTGAATGAGTGTCCACACATCTTTTTCCTCTTTCCATTCATCTCTTGCTTCGGTTATCCAATCTGGTTGGATAATAGAAATGGCACAAAGCAATGCTTCCACCTCTTCATTCTTTCTTGAGAGTGCATTTGCAACAACATTAAGCTTTCCTTTTTGTAGATTATTTCAAAGTCATAACCCAACATCTTTGTGACCCATTTTTGCTGCTCTTCTGAAGATAGTCTTTGTTCCAAAAAGTGTTTAAGACTATCATGATCAGTTTTTACCTTGAAGTGTCTTCCCATTAGGTAAGTTCGCCATTTCTTTAGTGCATGCAGTATTGCTAACATTTCTTCTCATAAATAGGTTTTTGTAAATACTTTCCTTTGATTGGACGACTTTCAAAAGAAATGGGTCTTCCTTCCTGCATTAAAACTGCACCAATTCCATTTCCTGAGGCATCACATTCCACAATAAAGGTTTTTGTGAAGTCCGGCGTAGCTAAGACCGGTGCTAGGCACATTGCCTCTTTAAGATGTTCAAAGGCCTTAGTTGCTTCAGGAGTCCATGAAAATGCATCTTTCTTCAATAATGTTGTTAGAGGTGCTGCTATTCTCCCATAATTTTTAACAAACTTGCGATAATACCCTGTTAACCCGAGAAATCCTCGCAACTTCTTTATGGTTGTGGGGACTTTCCATTCCTTAATGGCTTTAATTTTGTTAGGTCTACCTTAACACCCTCGTGAGATACAATATGACCCAGATATTCCACCTCTTGTACTCCAAAGAAACATTTGGATGTTTTTGCATATAATTGTTTCTCCTGCAATAGTTTGAGGACCCTGTCAACATGTTCAAGATGATCCTTCCAAGACCTGTTGTAGATTAGTATACCATCAAAAAATACTAGCTCAAATTTTCTAAGGAAGGGTTTGAAAATGGAATTCATCAACCCTTGAAATGTAGAAGGTGCATTGGTAAGGCCAAAAGGCATGACCAAAAATTCATAATGACCCTCATGATTTCGAAATGTTGTTTTCGGAATATCTTCAGTCTTCATTCTAATTTGATGATATCCTCAATGAAGATCCAACTTGGTAAAATAAATTGCTCCATGTAATTCATCCAATAATTCATCAATCACAGGAATGGGAAATTTATCTTTAATGGTGAGTTTATTGAGCTCCCTATAATCCGGACACATTCGCCATGATCCATCCTTCTTGTGTACCAATACTACAGGAGCAGAGAAAGAACTTTGACTAGGTTGAATTATACCCGCCTCTAACATTTCTGCAATCATACGTTCAATTTCTCTCTTTTGGACATAAAGATATCTATAAGGCCTGATGTTTGGAGGAACACTTCCTGGAATCAAATGAATAGCATGATCATGATCACGAATAGGTGGGAGTCCTTTGGGAGTTTCAAACACCTTGGAATGATTGTTCAAGACTTGTTGGAGATCTGTAGAAATAGATGATTTTGATGTTGGAACTTCTAGTGAGCATAATTGTGCAATTACACCTCGCTGTTCTTTCTTTAGAAGCTTTGTCATGACATTAGAGCTTATTATCCTTCCTGGCTTCCCCGCAATACCCCGTAATTCGAATTCCTTTCCTTCTGAAAAAAATTTCAAGAAAAGTTCTTGAAAATTAAAAGCTACCGTCCCCAAAGATTGTAACCATTGTACTCCTAGTACAACATCAGCACCTCCCATAGGAATGGAAGGCATTGGACTATTCAATACATATTCCCCCATGGTTAGCTTGATATTATGGCATTTTCCAGAGCAATTTATAGTTCCTCCATTTGCAACCATCACTTGACATTCTAGTGCTGGGTATAGGAAACAATTTAATTCCTTGGCTACCTTACAATGAATAAAATTATGGGTGCTACCTGAATCAATCAACACTATTACCTTTTTCTTCCTGATATGTCCTTCTATCTTGAGAGTTTGAGGAGTGGTAATTCCTGCCAGTGCATTACACGATATGGTCGGATTCATTTCTTCCTCTTCTAGGGTTGGTTCCCGGTGTATATCCTCTTCTTGTTCATTTTCTTCTTCCTCTTCACAATCTATGTAAAATAATTTCTTCTCAGCACACTTATGACCTTTAGTGTATTTGCTATCACAACTATAGCAAAGCCCTTTTGCTCTTTTTTTCGTCCAATTGTTGTGGTGTCAACCTTGTAGGTTGTGGAAATCTAGGCGTAGCAACACTTCCTTCTTTATAGAATTGAGTGGTAGGCTTCCTTGTCGCCATAATTTTACATTGAACTTTTATTGCCAACTTGAATGCCTTCTCCAATGAATCAGGTTCCAAAACGCGAACTTCATGTTGGATGTTATCCTTTAAAGTGCCTATGAAGAGATCAATCCGGTGTTCCTCTGGAATATCAGTTACCCTTATATTCAATTTTTGGAAGTCCTCAATGTGCTCCCCCACTAAACCCTTTTGTTTGAGATTTATCAATTGGCTAAAGAATGTGTTGCTCTTTGTATCCTCATAATGTGCTATCATTTCCTCCGTAAAAATTGACCAAGTGACAATTTTTTTATGGGAGCAAAGCCATCGATACCATACAAATGTATTTTGTTCTAAATGTAAAGTTGCAATACGTACCTTTTGTGTGTTTTGCACAATATGGAGATCAAAATATTGCTCCATTTGTAGTATCCATGTTACAGGATCCTTTCCATCAAACTTCCTCATATCCATTTTTGGAATATGGTGGTTCTTCCCACTAACATTAGAGTTTATGAAGTCATGATTAAAATTTATTTTGTTCTCATCATGAGTTTCCTCTACTATCTTTTCACCATTAGGAAACATTTCTTGTATCAACTTTTTCAAACCTTCCATGTCTTCTTTTAGATCATTCTTCATGTTTTCCATGTTGTCTTTCATTTTTTCATCGATCTTAGCTTCCATGTCATCCATCTTAGATTCCATAACATCTATCTTAGATTCCACACCTTTCTTCAAACCATCCATCTTCAATTCCATGCCTTTCTTCAAAAAATCCATTTCATTTTTTGTTGCTCTTTGCGAGAGTGAAATTTGGTGCACTTGCTGTTGTAATTTTGATAGATCATGTTGCAATTATTCATCTTCATGAGTCATAGTAGAGTCTTCTGAAGGCTTAATGGGTGTTGAATTATTTTTATGGGGCATTTTTTTTTAACCCAATATTGATATATATTCTACAATATGCCCTTGGAATCAATTCAAATTGATTCTTCAAACAAGACTTATGCAATTTTTAAAAAAAAATAAACACATGTTTCTTGCTTTTGAGGAGCTCGATATTGAAATTGGATTATATTTGTGATTGCGGCTCTTCAATATCTGAAATTGGGCACTGAGGTAGCCTTATGAATTATATTTCGAATGCCATAGGTCTGACTTGATTTGGATTCTCCAAGACAAAGTTATGTCCAAACTCCCACAATGACCTAATTATGGACTGGTTCAGTAGAGAGAACTTGTACGACTTGCCACGTGTCACTGTTTCATCTTTTGGCTCTGAAATTGATAGAAAAGAAACTGCAGTCTGTGTACTTGCAACTACTTCTTACGGCACTCCAATCCGATGCTCAGAGAGAGAGTCATGAAGATTTTCCCACGATAACCTCTTTGAGATGAAATTCAGGAGCCTGAAAAAACACTACCTTCCACAGATCATATCTTCGAAAATATTGCGAACCAAGCTCTAAAATTTTTCGACGAATTTTCTCAGGATTTTTGCTTCGCACCCTAATGATTTTAGATTCTGAACCTTCGTAGAAAAAACGTTATAGCGTAAATGCCACGAAGACCTGTTTATATTAAATTAAGGAGCCTGCAAACATGCCTAACTTCCACAGATCATATCTCCAAAAATATTGTGAACCAAGATCTGAATTTTTTTGACGATGTTCCTCAGAATTTCAGCTTTGCACCCTAAAAATTTAAGCTTCTGAAAATTCGTATAAAAAAGTTATAGCGAAAATTCCACGATGACCTGTTTGGGGCAGCGAAACCCTAGAATCCAAAGCTCTGATACCAAATGTTGTGAAACTAGCTCCAAAAATAGAATAAAAGATATATCAATGCCTTAGAAATAAGCCAATTCGAGGGGGAAACCTCCAATACATTACATGAATGAACAATTCTTAGATGATACAAATTACAAAACCTCCTTTCTATATATAGGAGTCCATGGGGCCATAATGTAATCCTAGTGGGGCCACAATGTAATCCTAGCCGAACTAACAATAATAATTTAAGGGCACAATAATAACAATATGGGGGTTACAGGGGTACAATAATAACAATAAGGGGGTTACACTAACAACAATAAGGGACTATACTAGTAATATAGGGACATAACAAAACAATATTCCTTGAATATCTTGAGTTTCAGAAATCTCACTGCCTTCGTTATCTTTATAAAATTATTTTCACTATTCTTCAATTGGTCTTCTCAAAGTCACCTTGTTGCTCTTAAAATACTCCTTATGGGCTTATAATTCTCATTTTCATCTTTCTTTCCTACCTGAGATTTCATTGCCCTATTTTCCCCTGTCAATAAACTCCACCCTCCTTCTAGGGTTTCCTGTTTCTAACTCATTCCCATGTCCTTTTGGGCATAATAACCTATAAAAATGCTCTGTTTTCACTTGAAAATATCCAAGTCAAATTTTAGTCAAAATCATGTCAAAGAACACCCCCATTAGGTCATTATGGTTTTACATTTTTTAAGGTTATCCTTGGATGTTTCAGGCACTGCTTTTCCTTTGCTAGAATCTAGCTCAGATGTAATAGAATGTCAACACATGGTTATTCAAGAAGGACCTAAAAATATCCAAGGAGGATTATCTCCTTAGTTCAGAATCTGCAAGTGAGAAAAATGGAAAAAGTTTAGCATTTTTTCAGAAGTGTTGGAAGATTTATCAGCTGAAGGTACTAATGATGTAGACTTTCTACTCCTGAATGAAAACAAATTACAACAAGGAAATAGGAAACACTTGGTCTTGTAGATGCTTAGGGTTTATGACTGGTTAGTCCATTTGAGTGCCAAAGTAGTGATCACTTGTAGCAAAATGACATGGAGAAAGCACAAAAGGCCAAGCATGAAGAAAGTTTATCAGAAAATATTGATGGAATATGGAAAAAAGGTGAGGTAAACTGGACAGAAATGAATGAACTTGAAAGGGCTATAGAGAACTTGAAAGACAACAATGATGATTGCTGTAAAGACTGCAGACACTTAGGGTTCTTGAAAAAGTGGCCAGAAAATGTGGAAAGTTAAGTTGAACTTTATGGTGGAAACTATAGGAGGTTTTGAAGATGCTAATATATGATTAAACCCCAAATTTGTTAAGGTGAACATTTCAAAGCCCCAACTGAGCAAAAGAAAAGTCAACTTCATGACTTCAGCAACCTGCAAGGCAAAAGTGTCAAAGAGTGTTAGTGAGGAAAAAAAAAAGGACTTCAAACATTAGAAAGTGGGTTGTTCAAATTAAATCAAAATTCCATTTGCCTATAAATCCCATTGAACATTTCAAAAGAGCCATTGTTTCCTTGTAAAGAATTAGAAGCTTCAAGGAGAGAAGAATTTGTGAGTTTTCTGAGCAGAATCGGGCTAAGTTTCTTGGCGCTGCGCCCTTGCCATATTTCCTCCATACATTTTCTAAAGGCATTACATGCCTGGGAGATGGTGCTGCACCATTGTCCAAGCACCGTGATCTTGCCATAAAGACACTGTGTTGATTTTCCTTGGTGCTACGCGCCTAGACATAAGGGTTTTCTAAGAGTTAGGGCCATCCAAATCAAGTCAAATTGCTTCCAAACTCTTGCCAAGGTCATCCAAGCAACCTTAAGTGGTAAGTACCTGACATACACCTTGCTTTCAAGCTATTTTGGTCATCATTTAATAAATGAAAATAAAACCATAATAAAACCCTAATCAAACCCTAGCTACAAATTAGAGATCACTGTCTATATACTTATTTCATCCTCATAAATAGAGTATCAGTTATAGACAAGGGTAATTACATTGCTTGAGGATTTTCATTGAGTTAGTTTTCCCCTCACTCATTTCCTACACCTATACCCATTCACTCATTCCCTTCATTTTGCGAAGCTGCCATTTCATTCCTTTCCCATCATCTCATTTCCACTTACACTCTAGGGTTTTATAAAACAAATTTTAACATGTCTGAGGGTGAAGATAGTGGCCATCATTAGTCATATATTCCTTCATCTTCTCATCCTCCCATATCCACTTCTACATCACTTCCTGTTGTTCATACATCTCCACTCACTCACATCCCTTCACTCCATGATGACCCTTCCACATCACCTTTCCACAACCCTTCACCCTCATATCATGATGACAAAGCATCAAGTAGTGTTGAGAACATTGAGACAGATGGCACTAAAATGAGTGACATTGAGCCATTTCCTTTGACATACCGGAGGGGCTGCATGCATGTGTTTTCTTCACTTTAGGTGCAAGGGGACATAGCTTCTTCATCAACAAAACAACTTGATAAGGGCAAGGAAAAGGTCACAGAGCCTATCACTATTGAGGAGGAGGACAGGCATGAAATTGAGCAAGAGTTTCAGCTAATTGACCTTGAGAATGAGGATGAGGAGAGGATTACCAATATGATGCTCAAAAGAAAGAATGGCAAGATTAGTGAGCTTCAAGATAATCTTAGTAGGGCAAAGAATGTGATCAAATTTTATGAGCTGGAGAATCAACAATTGAAGACAAAGCAGAATATCAGTGAGGTCAAGGTAATAAAAGCTCAAAAAGAGGTTGGAAAGGCCAAGGCTTTGCTAGATGAGACCTTGGGCACCTTTTATGGCAGTGAGGGTGAGGAATAATAACTTCCTAGGAAGATACCAAGGATAATTGGATTGAAGAAGGCTTCAGCCTGGGAGAGGGAGAAAGAGGCAGAATTGGCAGACCATCTCACTCCAAGTGAGCTTCTTGCCATATAAATTAGCAACGATAGAGAATATTGGCTTGAGAAGGAAAACTTGCACCTAGAGGGTTAGATAGAGAAGGCCAAGAGAGACACTAACATGCAAAGGAAGATGGCAAGACATTATGCCATGAGAAATAGGATTGCAAGGGCCAAGCTCAAATGAGCCCATGCAAAGATTCAGGCTCTAAATGAGGCAAAAGAGAAGGAAAAACTGAATATTATTGCTAAGGTGTCCCTCCAATTCTCCCAACCATGATCAACAAATCAAAATCTATTTTTGGCACTTTGGTGTAAATTTTGAATTTTTGACAATTTGGCTTGCAGAAAATTGGGAAAAATGTGCAGATCACCTTTCTGCCCTCTTTGCAGCATTGGCGTTGCACGTTTAGCAGTCTTAGGAGAAGTTATTTTTGAAATGGAAAATGGGCACCATTTTTAAAAATTAAGGAATATATGGAAACTAGATAGGACAGGCTTTCCAATGAACTATCATGGAGCTCATTTAGACACCAGGAAGACCTCCAAAAGTCAACTGCAAAATAGGTCATTTTCCTAGTCTTGGCACTGTGCATTTGCACTAGTGCTATGCCCCTGTACCTTGGAGCTACGCCCTTACTAGGAGTTATTGAAAAAGATATTTTGAAGCCTAAAAGTCAAACTTTTTCCAAAATTAGCTCAAATAATTATGTTAGAAGTTATTTTTACAATAAATGAGGTTTCGATATTTTGTCTTGGGCCTTGCATGGTCTCAAAGGTCAAATGCATTTAAATATGTAATAAGTGAATTCCAAAGCCCTAGCTAGGGTTTCACCTCCTCATTTTGCAGATAAATACTGCATGCAATGCTTCATAATTTTTTTTTTTGGTTGATTGTTGAGCTCAATATGATATAGATTTTGAGTTGTGAAGAAGTTGGCTTTGGAGTTTTGTGACTTTTTTGGACTGAACATCAATGGAGAAAGCATATTCATAGGATTTACGAACTTGTTTAATTGGTGATGTTGTTCTGATCTTGTATTTGTTTCCTTATGTTTTCCATATTTTTCATCTTTTCCCTTTCAATAGAGCATAAAATTTAGGTTAAGATATGATGTTAGAAGCACCTTAAGTCTGTCTGCCTTCTATTGTTCAAATGTTTTCCTCTGCTGGATCTGATTGGAGAATTCTTAGTTTCTCTCTGGTTCCACTTAGCTTGTTGTCTTAAAAATGATTTAATGGAGTCAAGCCAAATAAGTTTATGGTTTTCCCTGTCCTTTGGTGTAGCTTGAAACATTGTTTTTAAGGCATTTTCTTTGAAGTTTACTGAGTAGGGTTTGGCTAAAGAAGTTTATGGTTTGCCCTGTCCTTTAGTCCATCTTGAATAGTCACTTTGAAGGTCTTTTAAAGTTTGATTGGAGAATTTAGGAGTTCCTGCTCTTTAATCATCACTTATTTGTTATCTTAAATGTTTTCTTTCTCTGAAGGTAAATAGCTATAGAATTTAGGAGTTCCCTGCTCTCTAGGGTTTCATGGATTTTTGTTTCAAAGTTTACTTGATAAAGCTAGGCCAAAGAAGTTTATGTTGTGCCCTGTCCTTTAGTTCTCTCTTAAGCATAGTGATCTTAAAGACTCTTCTTGTTATAGTATATGCTAAAGGATTCTTAATTGCCCTTTAAACCTACTAAATTCACAACTGAATGTTCATTTCACACCCACATAAGCTATTTAGATCCATTTGGATTTGTTAACATGCCCTATGAAACACCCTTGATTCATTGTTGTGCTTTTCAAGCCTTTCACAGACCCCATAGCCCAATGGTTTGAATTTCTCTTACTCTATTTGTTCTACTTAACAAGAAACCCAACCAAACAAAACAAAACAAACAAACCCTACCATTTTAACTAGCCTAAAATCAACATCCTAAATCAAACAAGTTATATATTTTATACAAATATAGAGAGAGCCCTCTTTGAGTCCAGGAAGGCTAGGTCATACGACTCCAAAGTTGGTTTGATGTTACCCTTGTCTATTTGGTCTTGCCAATTTGACAAATTACAGGGATCTAACATAATGACGACTCCACTAGAGAACGCTCATTAAAGTTCTTAGTGTTATACAAAGAACTCTGAAAACCCAAAAATATCTCAAGATTGGTATCCAATTGTTGATTGTGGACAACAAACAAATCCTAAAAATAGTTAGCATCATTCACTTGGTGACTCCACTAGATTTCAGTAGGCCTGCTGACTCCCCTAGTCCTCATAGACTCCTTTGGGAATGTATTAATCAATCCTAATAGTATAAAACCTAGCCACATACTGTGTGAATTGAGTAGTCTTTCAGATAGTTCTGTTTTTCAAAACCTTTACAAAATTTCAGCCTCTCTGTGTTGTGGGTCTAAAATCTGACTTCACAAAGGATCAACACCAGATCTCACCTTGACCCAAACCCTCCTGCTATAGTTGATGATCCAGAAAGAATCTTAAGAAAAAACTCTAGGACCTAAAACCTTACATCTTTGCAAGATACCCAATTTGACTTACACCATAGAAGAAACCTATTCAGAACTAAGTTTGAAATTTGGATAGACCAGATAGACCTTGAGCCTACAAGCTTACAGCAGAGTCCTAGTAGAGAAGCCTCGCCTTCCACTTCTCCTGATTTTCAGCTTCTCCAACACTTTGACTCCTTTCGTTCCAAATCTGCTCAATATCAGTTAGCTGGTCCAAGTACGTCTGCTACCCCCACTCATACATCCACTGTGCAAACCACTCTATTCCATCCTCCACCTCCACTCATAAACCCTCCCCTGATAAATCCTCCTTGGGTTCCATTACCTCCTATCATGACATCATGGTATGCCCCCTGGTACTACCACAACCTTTATTTCCTATGCCACAGGACTATCAATCTAGAATCCCTCACTTTAATGGAACTGATCGTACACCTACCCAACAACATGCAGACAAGATGAATGATGATTTTGACTACCAAGAAATAGAAGATGAGACTATAAAAATGAGAATGTTTTCCCAAAGTTTAGGGGGAGAAGTAAAGAAATGGTTCAAGAACTTAACCCCTAATAGCATTCATGATTTCCCTTCCCTTTATAAAACATTCATAAACAAGTGGGAGACTATAAAAATCGTCTTCAAATCCTATCAGAATATGATAACCTTAAAAGAAATGTTTGGGAGAGTGTTCAAGACTATTGCACTAGGTTCAATATTGTATAAAATGAACTCACTCCCCATATTAAACCCCCACAAGGCCTAGCCCTAGTAAAATTTCCAGATGGATTTGATCTAGAAATGGCTTACCAATTGAAAGAAAGAGATCCCCTTACCCTAGAAGACATGCAAAGGGGATCAGTAAGTGTAGAAGCCTACCTAATTGCTAAAAGGGCTAGAATGAGAACACATAAGAGGGTTACATACAAAGAGGAACCTATGGCCTCCACATCTAATGCAAAAATTGACAGTCTGGTTAGGACAATGGAAAGAATGATGGAGAGAATTAATTTGAATGAAAGAGCACCTCCTAGGGAAAACCAAAAAAATCCTCAAAACAAAAATAGAAACCAAAACTTCAGAAGAGACCCTCCTCAAATAATACAAAGAGAAAATGACCAGCAAATCAGACCTCCTTTCCTAGAGAACTATGTAGATGAAGAGGAAAGAGAGACTGAGGAGCCAGAAGAAAACCATGTGAATCTAATAGGCTTTGATAGTGAGGACGTTGTTTTTCTCATAGAAGAAGAACAAGGTCTTTTTTACTCAAACCAAACTAAAATAAAATATGAGGATTCTAAAGAATACAAACTAGGGTTTGAAAATGCTATCATGGAGGTTCATAGGTAGTATGACCTCAGAAGTAGAAAAACCCAAGATATCCCCAAGAAGAACAAACTAGATATTGCTGCTAGGAAGGCCCATGAAAACACTCCTGGAAAGACAGCAGAAGATACAACCACCATGGCTGAGAATCCTGATCAATACAAAAACAAAATTAGCCAACATGATGGTGACCAAAGCTACCCTAGTACATCAACTAGTGGCCCTGAAAAAACTCTTTTAACTGAGATTTCGAATAAAAGTCAGCAAGCTAAAGTTTCTGAAAAGACCATGTATGATAAAAATGATCTAACTCTGCCAAGCACACACACACCATTCAGTATTGAGAGTGAAATTTACAAGATAATAAAAGCCATACCCCTTACTGAATTAGTGACCCAAGATGTATATAGATCTCAAGTTTTTAAGGCTTTAAACATAGGAAATGACACCGATACTCTAAATCTGACTGATGACAAGCCATAATTGTTGTTTGGACCAAAGGTAGAGGGAAAATCTCGAGAGGGAGGTGTGCCTCCATTCTATGTCAGTTCGAACATTCATGACAAAATCCTACACAATGCATGCTAGACTCTGGTGCTTCACATAACCTCATGCCAAAGGTAGTGATGGAAATATTAGGCCTTGAAATATCTAGACCATACAAAGACTTGTACTCTTCTGATTTAATTAGAGTTAAATGTCTGGGCCTAATCAAGGATCTATGTATCAATCTGGCACAAATACCAACTAAGAGCCTTGCCATGGATATTGTAGTGGCTAACATTCCCCCAAAATCTGGCATGCTCTTATCTAGATCATGGGGAGCCAAAATCCAAGGAACACTCCAAATGGACATGACATATGCTACCATTCCAGTCTTTAACCAAACAAGAAGATTGTACAGAGAATCTCACGTGAAATACATGGTAAGCAGCCAAGATAAGCCAAATAACACCCCTCTCTATTCTATCCATTCAGACCTTGATTCGTTATTTTATACAATGAAGATGACATTAATGAACAAGTAGCTAAAAAAGAGGAAGATAAAGACCTATCGGAATAGTCAAACCAAACAAAAAATGAAGAACATAATAGCCAAAACCCTAACAGCCATGCGCAAAAACATAATGGTGAATCTATAATTGAAACACTTTGGAACATGAGCTTTGATGGCTCTTGTGGAAAAGCTGGTTCAAGAAAAGGTGTTTGGATACACAACACTAGTGAAGGTCACTCTTACAAGCTGGATTTTCAATGTACAAATAATATTGCCGAGTATGAAGCTCTTCTCTTAGGGTTACAAATGATGAAAAGTATAGGAGCTAAGAGGATTTATGTTCGAGGGGATTTCGAGTTAATTATTAGGAAAATCAAAGGAGAATATTCAACCAAATATCCTAGGCTAAGATAATATAGAAATGTTGCCTTGGACCTCGTAAAAACATTTGAAAAATATGAACTTACCTCTGTCCCAAGAACAAAAAACAACCTTGCAAATGAACTAGCCTTTGATAGCAGCACTTTCCAACTACCTTATGCCAATGAACAATACACGGTAAAGATCAAAAGAAGACCTATAGTCCCTGATAACATAGATTATTGGAAATTTTTTGAAGGTGATAGATATATTGAAGACTTCCTGCAGTTCAAAAATGAATTTGAAATGCCAAAACCAAACTCATATCATGAAGAGGACTACTCTACTGAGGAAAAAACATACAAAACAGAGCCAACTTATCCTACTGATATAAATCTGCTAGACCACCCTCATGAGGCAGAATCGTATGAAGATTCAGACAAAAGGGACCTTGAGGTATTTCAATACAAAGACAACCTATTTCCAAGAGGACTTTCCCCCTTATAAGAATTGTTTGATTTCAATGATGTTGCTAGGAAGCCTAAAATGGAATCCATCGAAACCGATGTAGAAGAATGCAACATAGGCAGTGAGGAAGAACCTAAAATGATAAAACTGTCCAAAACACTACCAACTCTTATAAAACATAAATACATTGAAATATTCAAAGAATTCAAGGATGTGTTTTCATGGGGTTATGAGGACTTGAAATCCTATGATACAAACATCATCCAGCATAAGATTCCTCTCAAGGAAAACCAGAAACCATTCAAGTAGAAATTGCATAGGATAAACCCTGTCCTAATGCCTCTAGTTGAGAAAGAAATTAAAAAGATGTATGATGTTGGAATAATAGTCCCACTCAGGTACTCGGAATGGATCTCAAATCTTGTATCAGTGAGGAAGAAAACAGGGTAAATTAGGATTTGCATAGACTTCAAAAATTTAAACAAGGCCTCCCTGAAAGACAACTACCCTTTACCTAAGATGGATCATATAATGAAAAGGGTGGTAGGCTCCAAAAGACTATCTTTTCTTGATGGTTTTTCAGGGTATAATCAGGTGCTATTACATCCAGATGATCAGCACAAAACAACCTTCACTACACCTTGGGGCACCTTCATTTATATCAAAATGCCTTTTGGGTTAATGAATGTTAGGGCCACTTTTCAAAGAGCCATGGAAATTTCTTTTGCCGAAGAGATAGGTTACTTCATTGTGATATACCTTGATGACATCACTGTTTACTCAAAAATCGATGAAAAACACCTAGATCACTTAAGAAAATTCTTTGAAAAGTGTAGAAAGTATGGTTTATCTTTAAACCCCAAGAAAACTCTATTTGGTCTTCAAGAAGGAAAAATTCTAGGCCATATCATATCTGAAGAAGGGATTAAGATAGACTGAAAAAGGGTTGAAGGGATATTGTAGATAAGTCACCCTAGGAACATCAAAGAGCTGCAATATTTCATTGGAAAGATCAACTTCTTAAGAAGGTTCATACCAATCCTTGCAGAAATCCTAAGAAACATTACAAACATGTTGAAAAGAGAAATAGGAATCAGATGGACCATGGAAGCAAAGCAATCCTTTGAACTAGTAAAACAAGCACTTACCCAAACACCAATTCTAATCAACCCTGACTTTACCAATAATTTTTTATCTTCTCATTTGCATCAGAACACACAATTGCTGCAGTATTGCTACAAAATAACATAATGGGATAACCATAGCCCATAGCTTTCTCCAACAAGGCACTAAGAGGTGCACCTTTGAAATATAACATCATGGAGAAACAAGCTTTTTCCTTAATCAAAGCCTTAAAATATTTCAGAGTTTACATATTGCATTCACATGTCATTGCTTTTGTTCCTCATGCAGTTTTTAAGGACATACTAAGTTAGGATCCTGATGGTAAAAGAGGTAAGTGGATTGCAGTCATCTTAGAGTATGACTTGGAAATCAAGCTCACCAAGCCAATCAAAGGGAAAGGACTGGAAAATTTGATGGCTGAAGCAAAATTTCAAGCACCGGACATAAACATGATACATTCCTTGGGTGAACAAGAGGAGCTGGTGACTCCACCTATTGAAGAAGCATTTGTGAACTCACTCGGGTATGCTGATATATTACATGTGCTTTTTAATCTAAATGCTCCTCCTAGTTTGTCCAAAACAAAGGCTAGATTCTTGAAATTAAAATCTGTAAATTTTTTCATTCTAGATAAAGCTCTATATTGGAAAATTTTTGTTTGTATCATGCTTAAATGTTTACTTAAAGAAGATGTAGATAGAATCATGCACGAGTTTCGTGGAGGAGAATGTGGAGGTCATCTCTATTTGAAAACCACTGCTAACAAAATCCTTAGAGCTGGTTTATATTGGCCCACTCTTTTCCCCGATATCCACAAGCTAGTAATGACTTTCCATAAATGCCAAATCTTTGAGGGAAAGAGAAAACTACTGCCTTTGCCTTTACAACCTATTAGTGTTGAAACTCCTTTTCAACAGTGGGGTTTAGATTTCATTGGAGAAATCCACCCTGCCTCCTCTACCCAACACAAATGGATCCTCACTGCAACTGACTATTTCACAAAATGGATAGAGGCCATTCCTTCCAGAACTGCCACAGACTCAGTAATCATCAAATTCCTTGAAAATCACATTTTGTCTAGATTTGGTTGTCCTAGAAATATTATTACCGACAACGCTTCTGCATTCAAATATAAGAGAATGGTGGACTTTTTCCACAAGTATCACATTACATTAGGGCATTCTATAGCTTATTACCCTCAAGGTAATGGGTTGGTTGAGTCCTCTAACAAAATTTTGGTAAACATCATCAAGAAGATGCTGGAAGAAAACAAAAATTCATGGCACAACAAATTAGTGCATGCACTATGGGCAGACAGATTAACAAACAAGAAATCAATTCATATGTCTCCTTATCAACTAGTGTATGGAATGGATGCAGTTTTTCCAACATCCTTGGGAGTACCAGTGATGAAGCTTATTCAAGAGGTACAATCAGAGGAGAATGATATACAAAGGAGGTTGAACCAAACAATTCAATTGCAACAATCAAGGGAAGAAGTATACAACAGAACACAAGTAGTGCAAGGAAACATCAAGAAGCTCTTTGACAAAAGGACCAAGCCTAATGTTTTCCAGATTGGAGAAAAAGTGCTGAAGTGGGATTCAAGAAGAGAGGACAAAGGAAAGCATGGGAAATTTGAAAATCTGTGGAAAGGTCCATACATCATCCATTCAGTTAGAGGTAAAAATGCATCTTTCCTACAAGAAATGGATGGAATAGAGTTATTTGGAGGTCTTTTCAATGGCGGGATGCTCAAGCACTATTTTTGTTGAAGTTATTAGTTTAGATCTTTACTCATTGTACATAACACTGCTTGAATAAAAGATCAAAAAAATGAAACACACAAAAACAAAGAAAAAAAGAAAAATAGGGCAGATAAAAAGAAGAGGTAAAGCCCCATACCAAAAAAGAAATTTTCTGAAAGTGTGGGAGTCCAAATGCGAGTAATTTTGAGAAGGAAAGTCTTGTTTAGTCATACAACCTAACCATGATTGAACATGTTTTAAATTTCTACTGATAAGTTAGAAAATGAAGATTTTCCAAACCATTTAAACTTGGCTCATTAGTAGACTAGGTTAGGAAGAGATACTGATTTTGAAAGCTCAAATCTGAACCAGAGAGAAAAGAGAGGGATAAGTGACAATTTCCAAATTATAGCCCTCAAGTTTCTAGTTTTACTTGTGCAAAAATAAAATCTGTGTGTAGCTGGTCCAAAATGCCACAACTCATGACAAACTGAATTGCTTAACCTTGATTTGGTCAAGTTTTAAATTTTTTGTTAATAGAATAGAGAACAAAAATCTGCCAAACTGTTTAACCTTGACAGATAAGTAGATTAGGTAGAGAATAGAAAGAGCTCATTAGTCTAATCCAAGCCTTTGGATGATATAAGGGTAGAGGTAGGTAGTTTGTGCTTTCAAAAGAAAAGATGATGTTCAGGGTTTGCCAATCAAAATGAACCCAAATGAAGAGAAAATGTTAGGAACAGTATGATGGGTAGAAAGAGTTGATGTTGAAGCAATCATGTTTTTCAGATTTTAAGATCACAAGATTCAAAGAACATGAGTATATCATCAATTGAAGAAAGAGGAATCTACCAAGTACAAGTAAGGCACTGATTTACAAATTCTAGAGATCTGAACTCTAAGGTTCTTGACACCTCCTAAAGGAGCTGCCCTCCCCAAGTGGAGCCACTATTAGTCATCAGTATTTTTCACTATCTTTAAATGACTATAGAATGGTTATAGCTTTCTGAAAACAATATTCCTTGAATATATTGAGTTTCAGAAATCTCACTGCCTTCATTATCCTTATAAATCTATTTTCACTATTCTTCATTTGGTCTTCTCAAATTCACCCTGTTGCTCTTTAAAGACTCCTTATGGGCTTATACTTCTCATTTTCATCTTTCTTTCCTACCTGAGACTTCATTGCCCTATTTTCCCCTGTCAATAAACTTTACCCTCCCTCTAGGGTTTCCTGTTGCGAACTCATTCCCATGTCCTTTTGGGCATAATAACCTATGACAATGCTCTGTTTTCACTTGAAAATCTTCAAGTCAAATTTCAGTCAAAATCAGGTCAAAGAACACCCTCATTAGGTCATTAGGGTTTTACATTTTTTAAGGTTATTCTTGGATGTTTCAGGCACTGCTTTTCCTTTGCCAGAATTTTGCTTAGATGTAATATAATTTCAACACATGGTTATTCAAGAAGGACCTAAAAATATCCAAGGAGGATTATCTCTTAGCTCAGAACCTACAAGTGAGAAAAATGGAAAAAGTTTAGCACTTCTGCAGAAGTGTTGGACAATTTATTAGCTGAAGGTACTGATGATGTAGATTTTCTACTCCTGAATGAAAAAAACTTATAAAAATGATAAAGGAAATAGTTGGTCTTGTAGAGGATTAGGGTTTATGACTGGTTAGTCCATTTGAGTGCCAAAGTAGTGATCACTTGCAGGAAAATGACATGGAGAAAGTACAAAAGGCCAAGCATGAAGAAAGTTTATCAGAGAATATTGATGGAATATGGAAAAATGGTGAGGTGAACTGGACATAAATGAATGAACTTGAAAGGGCTATAGAGAACTTAGAAGACAACACTGATGATTGCTGTAAAGACTGCAAACACTTAGGGTTCTTGAAAAAGTGGCCAGAAAAGGTGGAAATTTAAGTTTAACTTTATGGTGGAAACTACAAGAGGTTTTGAAGATGCTAATATGTGATTAAACCCTAAAGTTGTCAAGGTGAACATGTCAAAGACCCAAATGAGCAAAAGAAAAGTCAACTTCATGACTTCATCAACCTGCAAGGCAAAAGTGTCAAAGAGTGTTAGTGAGAAAATAAAAAGGACTTCAAACATTAGAAAGTGGGTTGTTCAAATTAAATCAAAATTCCATTTTCCTATAAATCCCATTGAAAATTTAAAAAGAGCCATTATTTCCTTGCAAAGCATTAGAAGTTTCAAGGAGAGAAGCGTTTGTGAGTTTTCTTAGCAGAATTGGGCTAAGTTTCTGTTGGGAAAAATACTGAGAGGGGGGGGTGAATCAGTATTTAGAGCTGACTGAAAACTTTTTACTTTTTCTTTGAGCAGATTTCCATACGCGTTTTTTATGAAATTAACTAGCGTATGCACGTGGAAATATAGAAGGAAACTAGCGTATACTGATTTATCTTTCAGATTTAGAGAATTAGTATTTTAAATTGATTTATCAGTTATGAATAAGGCTAGATAATCTGAAGTTATGAGCAGTAAACAACAGTATAAAGCATCACACACATGAACAAAAATATTTAAGGTGGAAACCCAAATTGGGAGAAAACCACCATTGTTGTCGTCTCTGTCTTCAATATTTATTATATAGAAAACCTTTTAAAACATTGTACTGACATAGACTTATACCAGTACGCAGGCTTCTACCTGCAGAAGGCTGCAACGTTCTCTCGTTTTCTAGCTACAAATGGAAGGGAGCAACCCCCTGATCTCATTTACCAGACTCTCCTAGAAGGGAGCTTCGACCCCCTGATTTCAACACTAGCTACTACTGGCTGAAAGCTTCTACTTTCATACTGAAGGCTTCAACCCTCAAATCCACTGTAGACCAAATTTCATCAATTTTCATACTGGATCAAAACAGCTTCAACACAACCCCTTAACATTAACAAGCATACTTTACCCAAAATTTCAATCAGAATAGTAAGACCACTGTAACCAGAACATCAGAAATAATTCAGACTTCAAAAACAAATATGCAGATACAAAATCAACTCTGAACACCCATCAATTCAAATAGCATACGCTACTTTTATTTACTGAAGCCGCGTGTATATGCGCTTCCCTGCTCACCAACCTGTGTATGCCTCTGTGCATACTGTTTTTCATAACATGAAACACATACACCACTTCTCTTGACCGAAGCTATGTGTATACGCGCTTTTCTTCGTATCAACCTGCATATACTTCTGAGAATACTGATTTTCAGAATGTGATCAATCTCTCATTAGACTGAAGCTTTCCTTCTCAAAGAATGCGTATTTTCATCACATTCTAGCGTTTAACCATGTTTTCTCACTCATCCTTCATCATGTTTTCTTAATTAGTGATTAGATTTGTTCATTATCAAATTAGCAACATACTCCATATTCAATTAACCAAGAACCTCAAGTAGACTTCATTGACCGACAGCAGAGAGGATACATAAATCACAAAAGTAATATCTGTAAATAAACTTCAGAAACCCTAACTTCCACACACTCTTTATATTAAGCGAACCCACGTATATACGCGCTTTTACCGAGACAAACTAGCGTATAGATCTGTAAAAGATAAACTTGTAGAACAAACCAGATCTATAAAGTTACCCAGATTTATTCAATTTCTTCATCAGACTTGTGCCAGGTCTTCATCATTTCTAGATCTAGAGATCTTGAACCTTCATCATATCCATAGGTGCATCATAGATTCATATCTATCAATTAAGAACAGAGTTCAACCATGAAAATATCTCTTAAAGATATTTATTTATTAACAACCCTTACACATGCACACCTTGCACTATGATCCTCTTCTCCTTATATATTTTTAGCCTTTATCAATACCATGAGCCAAAACCACACAACTTCCGATGGTATTCTTGGACGGAATCAAATAAACCATACAGCGCTCAATATTGTGTGCCAAAACCATGGTAATGCCCCTTGGTATTATAAATTTGGAGCGCAAAAGGGCATACGCGACTTGGGACGTACTTATCCGCGTGCATACGCGACTTGGCCTTTACAAACTCGCGTATACATTGTGACATATTATATTTATCATTTCTCCAGCACTTACTAGAATTCTTTTCTCTGTCACATCTGTAGATACATCATTCTTACATCTTTAACACATAGGTTGCTATCCAAAGACAACTTCATCAAGTAGGTTTCCATCAAGGACAACACATTGCATCATATTTCCAACAGTTTCTTGACATTGTGTGCCTGGGAGTTGGCGTTGTGCCCTTGCTAGATTTCCTCCATACATTTTCTAAAGGTGTTGCGCTCCTAGCTTGTGTTATGCCCTTGTCCAAGCACTGCGCTCTTGCCAAAAATACCCTGTGTTGATTTTCCTTAGCGCTATGTGCTCATAGATTGGTGTTGTGCGCTTAGCTTAGCACTGCACCCTCAGCTACTAGCGCAGCACGCCTAGACAGAAGGGTTTGATAAGAGTTAGGGCCATCCAAATCAAGTCAAATTGCTTCCAAACTCTTTCCAAGGTCATCCAAGCAACCTTAAGTGGTAAGTACCTGACATACACCTTACTTTCAAGATATTTTGGTCATCATTTAATCAATGGAAATGAAACCCTAATCAAACCCTAATCAAACCCTAGCTACAAATCAGATATCACTGTCTATATATTTATTTCATCCTCATAAATAGAGTATCAGTTATAGACAAGGGTAATTACATTTCTTGAGGGTTTTTATTGAGTTAGTTTTCCCCTCACTCATTTCCTACACCTATACCCATTCACTCATTCCCTTCATTTTGCGAAGCTTCCATTTCATTCCTTTCCCCTCATCTCATTTCCACTTACACTTTAGGGTTTTATAAAATAGAGTTTAACATGTTTGAGGGTGAAGATAGTGGCAGTGGTATGGAGGCACAAATGCCAAGGAGACATGATCACAAGGGAGGGAAGTTAAACAGATTTTAACCTATCACCACCAAGGAACTCATGGCCTCTCCTCTCACTGTATCCTTTTTTAAACATGTGGGATGCTTTGAATTTTGTGAGACGGTGTAGCAAGTCTAAAAACACCCAGAGCAAAAAATACTATTCATCATTAATTTACATGACAAGAAGGTCAATCTTTCTGGGGTTACATTCGGGATGTCAACTGATGCCATTGCAGCTGCTACAGGGATACCAAATGTGGGAGAGAAGTGGTTCAAACAAGAAAACCTAGACATAAGTTATTTTCACCATACCTTAAACCTAGGTATAAAGATCACCACAAGTCCATATTCCCTTTTTCTCATCTTCTTGATAAGTATGCACCCATGATAAGGATAATAATGAATTCTTTCACTTGTGAGTGAAGGTTTTCTTGCCTCTACTCTTACCACGTCCGTCTTCTTATGCATTTCACTAGAGTTAGGATGCTGCATATAC
The DNA here is from genome assembly GCA_034641835.2 of Pinus albicaulis. Lineage (NCBI taxonomy): Eukaryota > Viridiplantae > Streptophyta > Pinopsida > Pinales > Pinaceae > Pinus > Pinus albicaulis. Next base: position 109,122,704 of record CM076577.1, on the reverse strand, counting down.
CATATTATCTTTTCTGTAGCATTGACAAAATGGCCTACATAGTAAAAAAGAGAGACTACAATAAGAAAATTTAGAGCCTTTTTCATCATTCACTTATCAAGATGGTGGTTATGCACCAGCTCTAGCAGAAGAAAATTCCATGGGATTCCTTCGTTTCCCACGAGGTTTTCACTACTCCACATGGCCATCATCAGCAAGATATTCCTTCATATTCTTGTCCTCCCATATCCACTTCTCCATCAATTCCTGCTGTTCATACATATCCACTCACTCACATCCCTTCACCCCATGATGACCCTTCCACATCACCTTTCCACAACCCTTCACCCTCATATCACGATGACAAAGCATTAAGTAGTGATGAGAACATTGAGACAGATGGCACTAAAATGAGTGACATTGAGCCATTTCCTTTGACATACCGAAGGGGCTATAGGCATGTGTTTGCTGCACTTGAGGTGCAAGGGGCCATGCCTTCTTCATCAACAAAATAACTTGATAAGGGCTAGGAAAAGGTCACAGAGCCTCTCACTGTTGAGGAGGAGGACAAGCATGAAACTGAGCAAGAGTTTCAGCTAATTGACCTTGAGGATGAGGATGAGGAGAGGATTACTAATATGTTGCTCAAAATCAAGGATGCCAAGATTAGTGAGCTTCAAGCTAATCTTGGTAGGGAAAATAATGTGATCAACTTTTATGAGCTAGAGAATCAAAAATTGAAGAGAAAGAAGGCCATCAGTGAGGTTAGGGTAATAAAAGCTCAGAAAGAGGCCAGAAAGGCCAAGGATTTGTTAGATGAGACCTTGGGCACCTTTGATGATAGTGAGGGTGAGGAAGAACAACTTCCTAGACATAGACTAAGGACGATTGGATTGAAGAAGGCTTCAACCCGGGAGAGGGAGAAAGAGGTGGAATTGGTAGAGCAGCTCACTCCAAGTGAGATGCTTGCCATAGAAATTCGCAAATATAGAGAATATTGGCTTGAGAGGTAAAAATTTCACCTAGAGGGTTAGCTATAGAAGGCCAAGAGAGACATTGACATGAAGAGGAAGATGGCAAGACATTATGCCATGAGAAACAAGATTGCAAGGGCCAAGCTCAAACGAGCCCATGTAAAGATTCAAGATCTAAATGAGGCAAAAGAGAAGGAAAAATTGAGTATTATTTCTAAGGTGTCCCTCCAAGCCTCCCAACCATGGTCAGTAAAGAAAAATCCATTTTTGGCACTTTGGTGCAAGTTTTGAATTTTTGACAGTTTGGCTTGTAGAAAATTGGGCCAAACGCGCAGTGCCACTGGTGCTGCGCTCTTTTTTGGGGCACTCAAATGAAAAAAGGTCAACATTTCCATGTTCCTCATTCCAAGTACATCAACCTCAAAAAATTTCAGATCATTTGGAGCAAAAATGGTTCCTCAAAAGGGCCAAAAACTACCAAACAATCACCTTTCTGCCTTCTTTTCAGCACTGGCGCTGCGCGTTTAGCAGTCTTGGGAGGTGTGATTTTTGACCAAAAAAAATGGGAACCATTTTGTGAACTGAAGGTATATCTGGAAACTAGACAGGACAACATTTCCAATGAGCTATCATGGAGCTCATTTGGACATCGAGAAGGCTTCCAAAAGTCAACTGCAAAACAGGTCATTTTCCTAGTCTTAGCGCTGTGCGTTTGCACTAGCGCAGTGCCCCTGTAACTTGTAGCTGCGCCCTTACTAGGAGTTATTGCAAAAGATATTTTTAAGCCTAAAAGTCAAACTTTTTCCAAAATTAGCTCAAATATTTATGTTAGAAGTTATTTTTTCAATAAATGAGATTTGGATATTTTGCCTTGGGCCTTGCATGGTCTCAAAGGTCAAATGCATTTAACTATGTAATAAATGAATTCCAAAACCCTAGCCAGGGTTTCACCTCCTCATTTTTCAGATAAATACTACATGTAATGCTTCATAATTTTTGTTGTTGGTTGATTTTTCAGCTCAATATGATATATATTTTGAGTTGTGAAGAAGTTGGCTTTGGAGTTTTGTGACTGTTTTGGACTGAACATCAATGGAGCAAGCATATTCATAGGATTCATGAACTTGTTTAAATGGTGATGTTGTTCTAATCTTGTATTTGTTTCCTTATGTTTTCCATATTTTTCATCTTTTCTCTTGCAATAGAGAAGAAAATTTAGGTTAATATATGTTGTTAGAGGCACCTTAAGTCTGTCTACCTTCTATTGTTCAAATGTTTTCCTCTGCTGGGCCTGATTGGAGAATTCTTAGTTGCTCTCTGGTTCCACTTAGCTTGGTGTCTTAAAAATTATTTAATGGAGTCAAGACAAAGAATTTTATGGTATGCCTTGTCCTTTGGTGTAGCTTGAAACATTGTTTTTAAGGCCTTTTCTTTGAAGTTTACTGATTAGGATTTGGCTGAAGAAGTTTATGGTTTTCCCTATCCTTATTCCATATTGAATAGTCACTTTGAAGGTCTTTTAAGGTGTGATTGGAGAATTTATGAGTTCCTTGCTCTTTAATCATCACTTATTTGTTATCTTAAATGTTTTCTTTCTTTGAAGGTAAATAGCTATAGAATTTAGGAGTTCCCTACTCTCTAGGGTTTGGTGGATTGTTGTCTCAAAGTTTACTTGATAAAGCTAGGCCAAAGAAGTTTATGGTGTGCCCTATCCTTTGGTTCTCTATTAAGCATAGTGATATTAAATACTCTTCTTGTTATAGTATATGTTAAAGGATTCTTAATTTCCCTTTAAATGTACTAAATTCACAACTTAATGTTCATTTCACACACACATAAGCTATTTAGATCCATTTGGCTTTGTTAACTTTCCCTATGAAACACCCCTTTGTAATTTTCAAGCCTTTCACAGACCCCATAGCCCAATGGTTTGAATTTCTCTTAATCTATCTGTTCTACTTAACAAGCAACCCAACCAAAAAAAACAAAACAAACAAACCCTATCATTTTAACTAGCCCAAAATCAACACCCTAAATCAAACAAGTTATATCTTTTATACAAATATAGAGAGAGTCCTCTCTTAGCCCAGGAAGGCTAGGTCCTAGGACTCTAAAGTTAGTTTGATGTTACTCTTGTCTATTTGGTCTTGCCAATGTAACAAATTACAGGGACCTAACACGGTCAATGATGTGAATCGTTAACAAGTGCAAAGAAACCACCAATAATGATAATGGTCCTCAAGGTACTTCCAGTATAATCTATGAAGTGTGAAAAGATTCCTTGAAGTCGTACACTCATAAAATCATTCGTTCGAAGGTCAGTGATGAGAACCTATCGTCGAAGTTGAGAAACTGTCCATTAGGGCATGTAGGCTGCAAGGTACCGAAGAAGTTTTCTAGATCAACTTAGTAGATAATGAGATGAAGTTGATAGGAAATAATTTGTCGTAGGAGGGCCTATGGCACAAAACTCATGTCAAGTTTTGAATAAATTTTTTAAGTGATCCAAGACTAACTCAAGGATGGCCGACATGATTCAAGGTTACAAATTGCAAGGTAATTTTGACTGAGGTTGGACTTGTCTTGAACATATCAATTACAAGACACTTTGACTTGGCAACATTTGACTAAAAAATAATACCCGAAACTAACTGAAGACTTTCAATAAGGTTTGATTAGCTGTGAGACAAATGAATTTCCTAACCCAGACACAAATTTGACAGAGTGGCATGTTCAAGAGCGACATATTTCCTTTCGTAATACAAAAATGAATGTTTATTTCCATTTCCCCCCCATGATTACTGGCAAGTACCTCTTTATTTGTTTTCAAGCTTGAGGAGGATAACATTTTCTTATCTTATAAGCTGATCCTTCGCATGAGTCTTTCAGAGTATTTTTAACAAACCCTAGAAAGGAGTGGTTTGGTCTCCTCATGATGGAAGAGTCCTGCACTATTTATGTTTTACGAGTCTAGTGAAGGGATAACTCGATGTCGTTTTCATGTTTAAAGAGTTTGAAAAGACACGAAAACAAAACGAATTCATTTCTTTCAATGTAGAATTTAATGAGCCTGGAGAAATTAAAACTCAATGTTTTTCATTTTTAGGGAGTCATGAGAAAAACACAAGTAAACTTGAAATGCCATTTCTTATAAATTTAGTCTCTCAAGCCTGGGTAAAATGATGTGGGAGAGAACTCTATTGACCATAATTAGTCAACAAATACCTTTTTCTTAAATAGTCCAGTTCAGTCCAGAAAAGGGTAAATTATATTGAATAGACGATTGTTCATTTACTTTTTCAAGTTCGAATAGTCAAGTACTCGACAATATTTTCATATTTAGAGACTCTAGAAATGGCTTAAAAGAGAAATCTAGGGTTTCACTTTTTCGTAATTTTAAAGAGTCGGAAAAAGTGATAAAAGTTTTCTCATTTCCGAAATGATTCATTTTTATGATTTAACCTATGTTCTACACATTAACCTCAAAATATCATCATAATTGCTCAAAAATATAATAAAAACATTAAAATTTTGAATTTAAAAGGGTTAAAGGAAAAAAATACTATTTTAATGGCCTAAAATTCCTATAAAAATCCAAAAAGTAAAAATATTTTCACCATTTGAGTTTTTACCATTTGAGATCAACTGAGTGGGAATTTTTACAAAAAACTTCAAAGGCGTATTGTGATCAAACCAGCGGACCAAATCACGAATCGTTTTCTCCAGGTAAGAGATCTTTTTGTTATCTTTGTTTTCATTGTTCTTATTTTGCATTTGAATGTGAATTCAAAATTTTTGGGTAGTTTTATTAATTCAAAATATGCCCTTGGGGGTGCGCAATTACCATTCATTGGGCCCGTGCACCTCGACTCTTTTTTATACATAGAAAAATGTGATTTGAATGGTTTTTCCTCGCAAAAATTGTGAAAATGTGCTCTATTCATAAATTGTGGTTGCACACAATGCTGAGGGTTTTGAAAAAACAAATAAAACACCCAATTTTTTGTGTAAAAATTATAACATTGTTTTTTTGATCCTCCTCTACTGATATTTTCAGGGTTTTTGACTTGCCAAGATGGAGTGGAGGGAAAGAGAACATGAGGATCAAGATGAAAAAGCTCTAAATGATCTAGAAACACTATAGACCTTAAGAAACTGGTGTTTATACAAATTATGCATGATCCTAGGTATGAAGGATTAGTTAGATTTACTAACATGGATGGTAAGAGCGTGGGATGTTACGGAACAATGTTTCGTGAGAGGAGACCAAAGAATTATCATAGATGCAAATGACATCTATTTCTTGAATCGGCTCTCCTGTAGAGGGATTGGCATCTCATTGTATGGGCACAATCCAGGTGGAGAAACAACAACAACTTACCTGAGGAAACATTGTTTTCTAGGGTCTCAACTCAAAGATGGATGAATTGACATAAAAACCATTGTGAGGCTTTTATTGAGAACCATTTCCTTCACTATTTCATGACTATGTGGAAGTGCAGCACTTCATTTTATCACTATGGCCCAAACACATATTTCAGTGGAGTGTTTGGAACGTACCATGTTCATATGGCAGGAAGGGGTTGTTGTCAATATCAAAGGGAAACAAACTAGAGTAAAGACTGGAAAACTCAAAAACTTTGGGTATGGTGCCATTGTGATATCTTTTTCCTTGGAGAGGAATCCACTTATTACCGCACAATAGGTTTTGGTTGATTCAGGAGGACCTCGAGATCCTCATATGATTTAGTGGGTTTCGTTGATGGCATGACACAGAGGTGGTGATGGTCTAGTTGTGAGGTTTACTCCTGAGTTTTTCGAGTGGCTAGAACCTTAGATCATCATGATAGAGGAATTTACATATTTAGGAATGGATTACACTGGAGACCATATATCTCACTTCCAACAGGGATGTAGTGGGGTGACATAGGTAAAAATTTCACATTTTGGTTGTTTTTGTGTTTTCAATTTTTTTTTTACATCCAAGACTAACTATCTGAAACAATCATGTGGATGTGGGCTCAATCAGACCAACAATATTATAACATTTTTACAAACAGGGTGATCAACCAACATCTCTTGTGGTACCAAACCCTGATGCAATGGAGGCTTTGACTGAGTTTGAGAACAACCTAGAGAGGTTGACTGTAGGCATCCTAGAGACTGGGATTGATTATTTACCTCTCCGCTAATAGAGGCATTTCATGGGAGTTCCTCGACCGATCAGTTTTTTACTATGACAAGTAGCTCATGCCATTGTCCAATGTCTGCTACCATGATCATCAACATGCTTAGTTTCCATTCATAGGGATAGATTTTTTTTTTTCATATCAACATGTTCGAATAATAAAGGCCACGAGGCCTCATATGTTTTGGATGGAATTTTGTAAAGCCACACTTTTTACAAACATCTGATTAATGGAAACTACTACTATTATCTAACTTTATCTTGTTCAATATGTGGATGAATATTTTTTATTTATTTATTACAGATGTTATAGATGTCGATTTAACAAATGATTGGCCAATGCATTAGTTAATGTGTTTAAATTTCTTGGAATGTGTTGATATTCGATGTAAACAAATTGTCTCTCCAAGAGACGAACCCGCAAAAACATTCTTAACATTGTTTAACTTCTTACTGAATAAACACCATTTAAATGTAATACTATGAGTCGAGAATCTAACCTAATGATCAATCAATGAATGCCAAATGAAATGGCTTCAAATAATTTCTCAATAATTGCATTATTCTTTTATATGTTATTCGTTGTTTGACTAAAGCATATTCCATGAACACTAACTAACTCATCAGTGGGAAAATAAATAGCCCAGGTTGTGAAAGAAAAAATCTGAGTACTACGATTAACGCCATCAGCAAAGCCAATGTAAGTTTGAGGGAGTGTCAACATTTCAAAATCAAGTGTAACACAATATAAGGAGGAGAAGTAGAAAAAATCATAAAAATATGCTAAAATTGTTATACACTTGTAAAAAATAGAATACAAGTAATGTACAAAATCTTCCCGAATTGAATTACACATAATATTTCTTCAGGTAAAGACCATTTCTAGGATTTCCCAAAGAAATTTCGTCATAATGAACTAGCTCATAAGTCAAAGACACACAAACTAGAAACAAAACTCAACAATATATTAATGAATGATATCAAATAATGTTGTATAATGTGTACACATATAAATACATCAAGAAATCGTTGAATTAGTTCTCGCGTTTTCTTGGACTTTAATAACCAATTACCCTAACACAAAATAACCCGAGGATTATTTGTATAATATTCCCCCCTTAATCTGAAGGGATATACCAAAGTCCAAGAATGAGAGCTCAAAATGCAAAAATGCATCTCAGCCAAGAGTTGAATGTCTCTCAGAAATGGTTTTTAAGGATGTCCACAAATCGAAGATGGGAGAACTCAAAGTCTCAACCAAGAACAATTCTGGAACCTACCTAGCAATTCTCATAACAACAAAAATTTTGTTTTTAAGGTGACCACAAACTCTGTAAATATCACAACAGTTCCTCAAACAATTCCAAATTTGGAAATGCTTGCTCACAAACAACTCAATCAACTATAGTCTCACAACTCTGGCTCTAGCTGGTACAGGTTGTGGCTTAGGATGTGGATCTATGACTCATGCTCAATTTACATCTCAAACTCGAACCTGTAGTAGACCACCAAAAAATCCCCCCTTTTTGGATACAGGGTGGGAAATATTCATCATCACTGCAAGACTCATCAACACTCTCGAAAAAATCCTTCGATGTGCCCTATAGATCTTCTTGGCTGCTAATTTCGACCATTCCCAAGAAGAAATTCATCTGAAACTTAGCTTCTCTCTTGCAATACTCTTCTTTCTAGAACATTTGTTTGATTGGTTATTTTTCTTTCCACAATGATCACATGAGTGAAGATCAAAACACCGATCTTTCACATGCCCAAATCTATTACATTGTTGGCATCTATCAACTTTTTCTGGAACTACAACATCCATAAATCCCGCACTTATAAAGTGCATTGGTTTATAAAAATATGGAATGTGAAAATATGCATCCAAAATATCATTGTTATAAAAAAAGACCAAGTTTGTGTTTGTTGTGTGTAATCTCTTCCCATGGTCTTATAAAAAGTTTCATATCAGAAATTCTAAATGGATCCAAATTTTCACCTGAAATCACTTCATCTCTCTGATCATTCTTTGACTGATGATTAGGCTCAAACAAATAATTTTTTTTAACAAGAAAATTTTCATAATTCTTCTTTTGTAATTCATGTAATTCATATCGTTGAAACTGGGACTCTAGCTCCAAGAATTCAATTTTTCTTTTAGCATTTTGAAAACATGATTGGATGTCAGAGAGCATTCCTTTGTTGACTTGGACATTGTTATGGACATCATATAGAATTAAATTTCTTAATAATTGTAGTAAATAATTTAGTTTGGCAATTTTCTCAAGTGCAGTATCAAAGTAAACTTGCAATCAAATCAGAAAGAGGGGTGTCGGCTACCACCAAGAATGCACCCAATACAAATAAATTTACAATTATTTAACTGGGTGTCAAGTTCAACTGATCATGCACCCATTGACGATACACTTTTAATTAAAATTTGAAATCATAACTTTAACCTTGAATCTTCAATTCATAGTTTGAATTTTTGATTTCAACTTTAACAAATTAAAACGTGTAACAGATAACTCCAAAACTTCAAAAATTTCCCTTGGAAGTCTACTGGGAGAAATATCAATGATCCAACAAAAATATCAATACCAATGAGCCAACAAAAATACATCCACTGCACATTTTTTACTCCAACCCACTTTTGAATGTGTCAATTTTCTTATCTCTCCAACAAAATGGCAAACTTTACAATAAACTTATCTCTCCAAAATTATAAACAAATTCCAAAGTTTATTTATTTACAAAATAAAAATTTATTAAATCCCAAAATTTTAATAATAAAATTTTATAATCCCAAATCAAAGAAATATGTAACTAACTTCCCCAAATATACTCAGACCTTTAAAGAAAATTCCAATAATCTTAAAATACCAATTTTATCGACCTTTGGAACTTCTTGAAAACTTTAGCATACATGAACTTATGACATACCTTTTTCACTATATAATTTATTTCGCTACACCAAAACATATACAATATATTAATGAATGATCTCAAATAATTTTGTACAATGTGTACACATATAAATACATCAAGAAATCGTTGAATCAGTTCCTAGATTTTCTTAGACTTTAATAACCAATTACCTAACACAAACTAACCCGAGGATTAGTTGTCTAACCATAAGCCCCTTTTGCTGGTACATGTTTTAGAATGTAAGGACCATTCCACATGGGATTGAATTTAACAGGACCTATTTTATCATGCTCTTGACCATAAACCAAGACTAGGTCACGTTCTGAATATGAACGAGGATTTACATTTTGATCAAAATGTGCATAAACTTGTTTCTTATGAGTCTCACTAGTTAATGCAACATCATGAAGAGTTTCATCTAGTTGTGATAAGTATAAAAAATGTTCCCCCTCTACAAAAATGGCTGGTAATAATTTGATTTCCAATTTAAAAGACGATATTTCACATTTAATAGGCAAAATTGCTTCCATATTGTAAACCAGTTGGAAGGGAGTATAACCGGTCAAATTTTTTACTAAGGCGTGATAGATCCACAAGGTTGGAAAAATCATCTGATGCCAATTTTATTTATAAATCCTTATATTTCTTTTAATCATGGTGGTAAAAACCTTGTTTATGAATTCTACTTGGACATTCTCTTGCGGGTAATATGGAGTAAAACTGTCATGACACAAGCCTAGCTTTGCAAAAAAATTGGGCATCATAAAGTTTCAAAAATGGCTACCATGGTCCGTGATGATGGATTTTGGAACATCAAACCTGGAAATCACATTATTTAATATGAAAATGTGTAATATTCATATTTAGGAAATCAGAAATATAGGCACCAAAAACAAAGTTTTTAGAAAATTACAGTGTAATAATCAAGAACAGCACATGGATCCATTATTTTATGTATTATAGCACCCAAATATACAAGGGGATCAAAAACAAATCATTCTAGCTTAGTTAAACAGATCTCCCAAGCCCAATATAGCCCAAAAACACTAAAACCCCATGACTACTGCAACACAGAATTTATGAAGCATGTGACAATGCAGTTTAATGAGGGTTTCTGCTACATCAATATAGAGACATATAGATCTACTGATATATTACTCAAAGAGCTGAAAAAAATGAGATCTAGTCTCTTTTACACAATCTCAAGATAACCCGGAAAGGGTTTCTTTGAAGGGCATGAGATACAAAAAGTATAAACTACAGATATATGGCTGAATCATGCTATCTAACTGAAGCTCTGCATATATATGGCTGAAGAGACAAATAAATGGCTGAAAATTCTCCTTACTAGCTTTCCGGGTGAAATTTTGATCCTTTCACTAGGAAACTAGCTCATCAACAGGGGTTTTGACCCTTCCTCTACAACACCATGAAAAATAATGCAGTTTATTAAGAAGAATGTGTTGTGGCTGAAGATGAATGCTTGGCCCAATGCCAGATGGTGGAAATGAAGCCTAAAATACTCCTCTTAGATTTCTTCAACAAGTCCTCCAAGGAAGAGTGGGGAATTCCCACATGAGAATACCCTTGTACTAAATAGTACAACAAACCCAGCTAAACAGATGAAGCATGCAATGATTCATAAGACTCAAACATAGGAAATATTATGAATTCCTCTCATGGCTTCCATCACTTCCCTTATATTCTTGGTGGGCTCCCTCACCCTTGGCCCCACTCATTTATGAGGTTACTTCCATGCAAAGATTCCTCCAAAACTACGTTGTTCCCACTAGCTCCACTCTCTTCTTTGGCAGCGATGTTGATTTGGTCAACTTTTTTCTAGTCCACATGCATTTCTCCCTTTCACACCCAAGGTGAATTTATTTTTCCTACCTAAACTAATCGACATTCACGCTGGAATTGTTTTATTCCTACTAAAGAGATTTAAGGGTCTCCTTACCCCATTTATTTTTCTAGACTGAAAATAGAAGAAACATATAATATTCCAAATAGCAATAAGCTAATTGGGAATATTACAGTCCTCCCCTCACAAAATTTTCTTGTCCTCAAGCAACAGTAAATAATGATGCTGCAAAATCTTCTCTCCTTCCCAAGTGGCATCCTCATCAGGAAGATTCCTCCATCGAATCAGATATTCTTTGATCACCCTGCTCCTTATTTGTCTCTCCCGAGTATCCAAGATAGCCTCTAGTTGCAAAAATAGATGGCCCTCATCATCAATAGGTGGGAGATCCATAGTGGCAACCGCATGTTCTCCAATGGCCTTCTTGAGGCATGAGACATGAAAAATGTTATGGATCTTTCTCCCAACAGGAAGCTCTAGCTCATATGCTACTTCTCCAACACGACAGATCACCCTGTTTGGTCCATAGAATCGAGGTTTGAGCTTTTCAGCCCCTTTATCCTTGAGTGTATACTGTCGATATGGCTGAAGACAAAGATAGACCAAGTCATCTACCTCAAACTGCCTCTCTATCCGACCACATTCTGCATATATTTTTTGTTGGTTTTGTGTTGTAGCAATGTTGTCTTTGAGAGCCTGGAGTATATCTCGAATCTCTTGAATCCACTCCTTTTCTATAGGAGCTTTGATTGCCCCAAAAATCATATCAGCAAATGAAAGTGCATCATACCCATAAAGAGCTCGAAATGGGGTCATACCAATGGACATATGATAAGTTGTGTTGTAACAATACTCCCCCAAATGGATCCAACACAACCATGCTCTTTGCTAGCTCGAAACATAGTTTCTCAAGTAGCCTTCCAACCATTTGTTCACTATTTCAGTTTCTCCATCGGTTTGTGGGTGATAGCTAGTACTTGGTGTCAACTCAGTACCCACTAACTGAAAAATTTCTTTCCAAAAGCTACCCATGAAGCGGCTATCCCGATCACTGACTATGGTCTTTGGGAGACCATGGAGTCTAAACACATCTATGAAGAAAATATTAGCTACATTTGAAGCAGTATACTGTGCAGAAATAACAAAGAAATGTGAATACTTTGTTAGTCGATCAACAACTACAAAGATACAATCCTTACCCTGAAATGTAGGTAGACTAGTGATGAAGTCCATGGAAATATTCTCCCATTTCCCATCCGGAATAGGGAGTGGCTGAAATAATCCTATAGGATGGTTGTGTTCTCATTTGTTTTGTTGGAAAACTACACACTCCTTGATGTGTTGGAGTACATCCTCCTTGGGACCCTTTGATGAGAATCTCTCCCGAATAGCTCGATAAGTCTTGGTGAATCCTTGATGCCCTACAAGTGGGGAATCATGTGATGCCTGCAAAATATTCTCCTTGAGCTTAGAATATTTAGCTAAGAAGACCCGATCTTGGTAATATATGAACTCATCCATCACTCTATACCTCTCATCAATCACCACTCCATCTAGGATCTCACATGCAAAGTGGTCTTTGGTGTATTCTACTAACAACTGAGCCTTCCAATCTGTATCTATGCTCATTAAGGACAGCATTGCTAGCCTTCTGGATAGAGCATCTACCACTACATTACTCTTCCCTTTGAAATATACTATGTCAAAGTCATATTATTGGATCTTACTCACCCATTTCTGCTGCCTCTCCTGAAGCTACTTCTGCTCAAGATATAATCAGAGACTATTATGATCAATCTTCACTCAGAATATATTTCCCACCAAATATTGCTGGAACTTGGCTAAAACATGCATAATAGCCAACATCTCCTTATCATATATGGGGTATAGTCTCTCATGTGGCAACAACTTCTGGCTTTCAAAAGCATCACATTCCAACACAAAGAGTTGGGTAAAATCAAGTAGGACCAATACTTGGTAGCTACTCATCACCTCCTTGAGCTTATCAAAATCTCTCTTCGCTGTGGGTGTCCAAATAAAAGCTCCCTTCTTGGTTAGATCCATGAGTGGTGCTACTAGTTGAAAGAACCCTTTTACAAACTTCTGGTAATAGGTACATATGCCTACAAACCCTCGAAGTTCTGTGACATTATTTGGTTCAGGCCAATCTTTAATAGCACAGATATTTTCTTCATGGACTCTTACCCCATCCACTCTAATGATGTGGCCCAAGTAAAGCATCTTTGTGAGCCAAAAATCACACTTGGAGAGCTTAGCATAGAATTTTTGGTCTTTAAGAATGCGTAATACTTCCTCTATATGTTGTAAATGCTCCTCCCATGTGTGGCTAAAATAAGAATGTCATCAAAGAATACCAATAAAAACTTCCTTAAGTGACCCTGGAAGATGTGGTTCATGCAGGATTGGAATGTTTTCGGAGCATTGGTTAGCCCAAAAGGCATTACCAAAAACTCAAAATTCCCATAGTGACATTGGAATGTTGTCTTGGTAATATCTTGATCCCTCACCTTGATTTGATGATATCCCGATCTCAAATCAATCTTGGAGAAGTACTTGGACCCTCTTAGTTCTTCTAACAATTCATCTATCCTGGGAATTGGATATCTTTTCTTCATGGTATTTTTGTTCAATTCTCTATAATCAATGCACATACTCAATGTGCCATCTTTCTTCTTCACCAAGACCACTGAAGAGGCAAAAGGACTAGTGTTAGGCCGGATATGTCCTAAGGCCAAGAGCTCTTGAATGGCATTTTCAATCTCATTTCTATAGGCTTTGGGATGCATATAGGGTGTGGTGATCACTGCTTGGATCCATTTTTCCAACTCAATAGTGTGCTCAATGCCTCAGTCAGGAGGTATCCCAGGTAGAATATCTCCAAATACTGTAGAATGTTGGTCCAAAAGAAATTGTACACCTAGATGTACTAATGAATTCTTGCTTCTAGCTTCTGAAAAACGCAGTTCTACTACCCATTCTATGTCCCCTTTGCACAAATATGCTTCCATCATGTGGGCTGAGACAATCTAGGGTGGATAAGTGTGTATGCCTTTGATTTTCTAATGTTTACCACTCTCCTTTTATGTCCACTCCATCTCTAAGGTTTCCAAATCAGTGGTAACCTTCCCTAAGGTGATTAACCACTGGACACCCAATATCACATTGGTGTTTGGAATATCAAAAACAAAGAAGTGGTCTGTCAATGTGTAGGTTCCCATAGTGATAGTTAATGCTATAACATATTTGGCACACTACATGGTTCTAGCTCCTGAAACCAAAACTAAGAACCCCTCAAATTTGTCTATGTGAATGCCCCTCCTTTGCACCAACTGTGTATCAATAAAGTTATGGGTAGCTCCACTGTCTACCAGTATTGATACTCTTTGTCCCATAATAGTGCCCCTAACTCTCAAGGTTAGATACTTGGGAACTCCTATCAAAGCTGCAAGAGTCCCTCCCATTGGTGAAAATGCCTTTACTACATCTTCTGTGGGAGGTGCACCTCCTTCTACTGCTACAGTGTTGGTCTTCTCCTCCTCATCATAAAATATCTCAATGCAATGTGCTTTTCTTGCAACACATTGGTGGTTTGGTACCCATGGCTCCCGAAAAATGAAACAAAGTTTTTTATTCCTTCAATCTCTTTGATCATTATCAAGAGATGTCCTCTCCTGATTCTCCCTTGGGCAAGAGGAAATATTTTTCTGAAATGGTGCTTTGGCCTTGGGTAAGGCACGCTGCAAATCCCTAGCCTTCTCCATAGCTTCTTGGAGTGTAGTTGGTCTAGTGGATTTCACCAACCCATGTAATGGTTCAACCATCCCATCAATAAACATGCATATTCTCCGGTTCATAGTGAGGTCAGATACTATGACTGAAAGCTTCAGAAACTTATAGATATAATTTTCTAAATCTCCCAATTTCTTGAGCTTCGTTAGCCCAACAAAGTGAGCCTCCGGATCCCTAGGGTCAAATCTCTCCACCAACCACCTGAAGTCTGGATATGAAGTGATACTAGCATGCCCAAGTGTAGATAACCCATGGAACCACCACTCATGTGCCTCACCTTCTAGGTGCAGTGCTGCTATTTTGATAGGCTCCACTTCAGAAACTATATTGAGTTGGAAATAAGTGTCCAACTTCTCTACTCAAGCCTTGGTTGTGCACTTGGGTGATCCATCATAAGAGGGAAAAAATAGCCTACCCAAACTGCGTTGTAGATACGAATTTTACATATGCCCTTCCTTCTTATGGTGATTTAAGGATCTCCTACCATCCTTGATCCGATAGAACTCTTGAAAGTTCAAATGTTCTTTGAATCTTCGGGATTGAGATTCATATTGTACAAAATAATCACCAAGGGTTTATTCCTTCAAGGACCTTCCTTCCTCACCTTCCACAGATAGGAATGTGGTCATAGTGGAGCATTTTGAAGAAGGTTGTACTATTTTTGTCTCCCACCACAAATGTGAGGTGCTAGAGCTTTCTCCATGGTGAAACCCTCTTGGGGATTCCTTCTGTCTTTCAAATCTCATCTCCTTGATATCTTTGGAAATGTCCTGCATAGCTTGAAGAAGGAGTTTTTGGATCTCTCTCTCCTCCATGGCTATATATGTATGTTCCCCACAAGCTGAGCCAAGATCAGAGCTCTGATACCACTATAATATTCCTATTTACAAAAATCAGCAATATAGGCACCAAAAACAAAAATTTCCAAAAATTACGCTATAATAATCAAGAACAGCACATGGATTCATTATTTTATGTATTATAACACCCTAATGTACAAGGGGATCAGAAAAAAATCATTCTAGCTTAGTTAAACAGACCTCCCAAGCCCCATATAGCCCAAAAACAGTGAAACCCCATGACTACTGCAACACAGAATTTATGAAGCATGTGAAAACGCAATTTAATGAGGGTTTCTACTACAAAAATATAGAGACAAATAGATCTGTTGATATATTACTCAAAGAGTTGAAAAAAAGGAGATCTAGTCTCTTTTACACAATCTCAAGATAACCCAGCAAGGGTTTCTTTGAAGGGCATGAGATACAAAAATAAAAAACTGCATATCTATGGTTGAATCATGCTATCTGACTGTAGCTTTGCATATATGGCTGAAAAGACAAATAAATGGTAGAAAATTCTCCTTACTAGCTTTCCGGGTGAAAGGCTGATACTTTCACCAGGAAACTAGCTCATCAACAGGGGTCTTGACCCTTCCACTGCAACACCATGAAAAATAACACAGTTTCTTAAGAAGACTACATTGTGGATGAATATGACTGCTTGGCCCAATGCTGGATGGTGGAAATGAAGCCCAAAATATTCCTCTCAAATTTCTTCAACAAGTCCTCCAAGGAAGAGTGAGGAATTCCCGCATGAGAATACCCTTGTACTAAACAATACAAAAAACCCAGCTAAACAGCTGAAGCATGCAATAAGTCATAAGAATAAAACATAGACAATATTCTAAATGCCTCTCATGGCTACCATCCCTTCCCTTATGTTCTTGGTGAGCTCTCACCCTTGGCCCCACCCATTTATGAGGTTACTTCCATGCAAAGATTCCTCCTCCAAAATTGTGTTGTTCCCGCTAGCTCCACTCTCTTCTTTGGCAGGGTTGTTGATTTGGTCAACCTTGATCTAGTCCACATGCATTGCTCCCTTTCACACCCAAGGTGACTTTATTTTTCCTACCTAAACTGATCCACATTCACACTGGAAGTGTTTTATTCCTACTAAAGAGATTTAAGGGTCTCCTTACCCCATTTTTTCTTCTAGACTAAAAATAGAAGCAACATATAATATTCCAACTAGCAATAAGATAATTGGGAATTTTACAAAATGGTTGCAGTTTCACCATCATACTTATATGCAGGCATTACCTCAGTCTATTTTGTAAAATAATCCACTGCTAGGATAATATACCCATGCCCCCCAGACAAGTGAGGGTTGCACGTAATGAAATCAATGCCCCATTTGGAAAAAGTACCTAAAATAATAATTGGGTGAAGATTAACTCGAGGTGCATGCATTTTGTGATGGTCAACATGGAAATTATGGCACTTCTAGACTGCGGTTATACAATCTTTGAACGTCGAAGGCCAGAAATACCCAACGCACAATATTTTTTGGGCAATAAATACTACAAATGGGGCCAAAATCTGATGTCACTTTGTCGGTTATACGACTCAACTTCATCTACTCTCCGACGAACCCAAGGCATAGATATCGTTGATGGGATTTCATCTGATATTCGACCACCAGGAAATCATCTGACATGTATGGCAGATATCCACCGTCCTTGATATGGACCAAATCATTATGATGTGATTAATCTGAAGGACATCTATCTAAACTATGGATCACAAAAATCTTAGGTCTACCAAATAAATCGTCGACTAACCAGAAAATTTGTTCACCATATAATCATCGAATAAGCAACGTTTTGTTCGACATATAGTCGTTGAATATGCAATGTTTTTTTCGATGTATAGTCGTCGAATAGGCGACGTTTTTTTCGACGTATATTCATCGAATATGCGAAATTTTATTCGATGTATAGTTGTTGAATAGGCAACGTTTTGTTCGACTTATATTCATCGAATAGGTGATGTTTTGTTCGATGTATAGTCATTAAATAGGCAACGTTTTAATTTGTAACCAAGGTCGAATACTCGACATCCATTTGTTGGATGTGTTTATCGAATATCCAATGATCATACGTCGGTTAGCCGACGTTGTGACTTTTCATTCGATGAAGATGCTATGGATCCAACGATATTTTGCGTCAGACAGGAGATGGATATTCGACATTGGTTCATTGATGAGGGCTGACGAATATCCAACACTTGTTAAATGTATGTCAAATATCTGACAGGTTATTATTGAAAAATAATGGAAGAGGCTCCAAGGAATGGTCGTTAACTTTAACAAGGTATTTTCATTTTGAAGTTCTGGAAATTTTGATTTCAAACTAACTCAGTCTAGACCTTTAATGTAGATGTAACCCAATTACTCAGATTATGGTTCAGGCAACAAAAATTGGAGAATGTGTAATTGTCATGTGTTTCAATTCAAGAATTCACTCAAACGAAATAATGTACATGGGATGCAAGCTATGTTGTGCCAAAAGAGGATTGGCATGCAATATACATAGAGTTGCAGTACTCTAGCGCAACATTGTTGAACGTTGCATCCCATGTACATTATTTCATTTTAACGAATTACTGAATTGAAACACATGACAATTACATATTCTCCAATTTTTGTTGCCCGAACCATAATCTGAGTAATTGGGCTACATTAAAGGTCTAGACTGAGTTAGTTTGAAATAAAATTTTGCAAAACTTCAAAAGGAAAATACCTTGTTAAATTTAATGACCGTTCCTTGGAGCCTCCCCCATCTTCCCAAACTTCAGCTTGAAAACCTTGCAATACTAAATATATAGAGAGGAAAAGTATCTCTAATTATAAGAAATAGGATACACATGACAATCTATAAAAGGGATAAAACATAAGTTTCTCAAATAATAAGAACCACCAAACAAATTCCTAATAACAATAATGAAAAATTGAATGCTAAATGTAATGTTACCTTTTTGAGATATTTTCTTCTAATAGTTGTTCCTCTTCAACATCAAAATCGACATTGGGGTGGCAGGTGGGGGAGGGTTTCTTATAACCCATGATAGGAAAATTGAAGAATGGTATGTGTGGGGCCTTGGAAAGAAAATGAATAACCAAGCTGAGGCTTATGGTATCCTCTTT
This sequence comes from Pinus albicaulis, assembly GCA_034641835.2. Classification (NCBI taxonomy): domain Eukaryota; kingdom Viridiplantae; phylum Streptophyta; class Pinopsida; order Pinales; family Pinaceae; genus Pinus; species Pinus albicaulis. The sequence continues at coordinate 109,103,974 of CM076577.1, read as the reverse complement.
GGTCTCATACCTGCTTAGCAAAAAAGGATTATAATCTTGAACATTATGGGAGACTCCCTCCATATAATAAAGAGCATGATCAATAACAGGGAGGCTAAAAATTCAATGTTGAACAAAATTTTGAAAAGAATCGGGTGTAGTTGCAATAGCTTTGAAAGAGTCAACTTATATAACATTTTAAGAGATATGAATGGAGAGGCATATACCCAAGCAAACATAGCATGCCAGATAGAAGAAAGTAGGATCCTTATCAATGGGATCGAAGGGTTTCAGGACATCCCATGGGTGTTATGAAGGGAATAATTGTGATGATGTACTGGACCATCTCTAATTGCAAGGAAAAAAGCATTAAAATAAATAATCCAAAGTAATATATGGATAAAGGAGGCCAAATTCTCCTCCCTAGCTTATCTTGTCCTCTCCCTTACTCCCCCTCCCTCTCATCCCTCTTTACCCCTCCCCCTCTCTCCCTCACCACTCACTCCATCACCCCCTTACTCCCTCACCCCCTTATCCCACAACCCCTTCTCCTTGATTTCCTTCTGATCCACCCTCCCCTTCTTAACCAACCTTCCCCTCTCTCTTTTTACCCTCACTCCCTCAATCCCTCACCCCTCACTTCCCCGCTCCCTTCCTCCCTCATCCCTTTCTCCCTCACTTCCCTTATTCCTCACCCCCTTCTCCCTGCTTACTTTATGCTTCACCCTACCCCACCTCCCTCACTTCCCCCTCTCACCCCCCCTGCCCTCACGTCATACCGTCCTTCACCATACTCTCGATGGTTGGTGTCTCCAATAGACAGCAGGTGGATCAGTACTGTCACAAATTGATTACATGGATTATACATCACATGGTAAGACATATCCTACCGTGTGTAGACGTTAATCATATCCAGTACAAGGATGACACGATAATGCAGATAGGTGGTGCTGGTAAGAGGGGTGGCATGGGATGTAGCAGGTTTTACCCAAGCATGATGGTTTGTCACATGATCAAGTCTTTTCCAAGGTTGTATAAACCCTCTGTGTGTGAGCTAGCTTTAATTTTGGAGCACATGAGAAAAATTTTCAAGCACGCGACCATTAATATGTAACACCTCGTGGCTGATCTAGGGAAGGTTGAAATCATGAGGATGAGTAGGCCTGTGAGAAGGAATTATCAGCTCGTTAGTAGACACTAGTGCTATATAAAGAACAACAAGCATCTCCATAACATAGGTAAAGAAATGGTTCTGTTCTCGGGAGGCTAGCAGGTCGGCCTTGTGATTTGTCTGGGGTGGTGCTGTGAGAGTTGGGAGGCTGATAGTAGGTGTAGAATTGTTGGGCTTATCATCTCCTGCACCAAGTTTAAGGGCAAAGTGATCATGGAATTTAGGTGTCTATTCCTATGTCTGGCTAAGGATAACTTAGGGCAACGGAATTGGGATATAGGAAGTGTTGAGAAAATTCAGGGTTGGGAAGATACTCTGAAGCAACTGAGTGAAGGAGCCGTGCAATGTGTGAATACCTATATGAAGATTCATATAAAAACCAGTGGCCATCCTGTGCTAAATTATCAAGATTCTGAGTGGTACTCAGAGATGATGGGTTGGGATGTAGCTTTTTTATCTTGTTTCTGCAATCAGAATTCTGAAGTGATGGAATTAACAATAAGTGTTAGTAAGGGTTCTAACATGTAGAGGACTACAAGGCAAAGGCAGAAGAAAGATAAGAAAACTGAGATAGAAAACAACATGGAGATATAGGTGGAGGTCTGGGAGTAAGACACAAATGCACAGGGTGAGAAATTGAATGCATCATGCCCCTGAAGATTGTTGCCCCGCATAGCTGCAACCACTGTGAATGCGAGCATCTGGAATTATGGGACTACATGGAGGACTTGAAGAAAATTCTTCAAATACAACAAAAGGAGGACTTGGACTGCAAAGAGAAAGAAGCTAAAAAGAATAGAAAGTTCATCCAAATAGAGAATGAAATATATGCTTTGTAGGGCCAAATCTAAGACCTAAAGATCCAGCTGAAAGGGAATCCCACAACCTCTGAAGAGGAGCTGAGCGGCCACGATTTGAACCGGCTTGCCAACCCTGAGGATTAACTGACTTTTAATTTATATGTGTAAATTTTCATGTGTCTTTTTTCTCAGAAAATACTATAAGATATACAACATAGAAACAACAATATCGAAGCTGAATTTTCTAATTTTGGAAGTCATTTGGGCCAACCCAGCTATGGATGTATCTAGATAGCTCAATTTTGGGAAATATTGAACATGTAATCTCCCAGTTTTAGTCGCAACCCGAGCATGGATTTATATAAAATAAAATTTGTCTTTTGTGTTAAAAAAAATATCCAAATCGACATAGATTTTCCTACACATATTCATGAGACCAATGAGGAAAATCTAAGCAAAGGTTTCCTGCTTTTTGGGAAATCCATATATCTAGTTATCACCCTCAATATATCCTCCAATATTCCTTCTAGCTAAGACATCCATGAGAGTTGTCTTCCATGCACCACTAACCCCCATAAATGTCGTAAGAACACCAAGTAAGAATGCACCTGTAACAGAGCAATTGAAGTCTATCTTTAGTCACTTCTTATTCCCTCTTTTCCTGCAGATGAATCCAAAATTAGTTAGCCAAATCCATCATGTACGAGAATCCACAAAAATTTCCAATAGCTAGATCACATAATATATCAATATCAAGGCTCAAGTTCCATACAAGGGGCAAGTCAACAAAGTATTTGACATTTTCAAAAGACCCCTGGCTAGTGGTTGAAATGGAAAAATCATTCCTCGCTTTGGAGCAATTCATGTTGCATCCTCCAAAGCCAACTCATTATTACCTACTAGATTATATGATTGGATGCTCATTTGTATGATTTTCATTTCGGATGCTTAACCATTTAAAAACAATTATAGAATTTAAAATCATAGAATCATCTAAAATTTAGTTTCATTATAATTCAATATGTTCAACAAAATTTGAGAAACACACGGTTAACAATTTTTTTACAAGTATTACTGGCATTTGCAGAAGATATAAAACATGAGAAATATCCTCTTAATAACCTTGATGGTATTGTATTGATGATCCAGGTTGATATTGGTGGCCACCCACCTATTCCATTTGGGTCCGCACCATCAGTTCTTTCATTTTTTCAGCTTCAGCACAACTTACTATTTTTAGCAGGTTTTCGGGTTCCAAACTTCCAGAACTGTTTGGAGGCCCTAATGATCCAAGTGGATATTGGTGGCCACCCACCTATTCCATTTGAACCCCCACCATCGGTTCTTTCATTTTTTCAGTTTCAGCACAACTTACTATTTTTAGCATTTTTTTGGGTTCTAAACATCCAGAGTTGTTTTGAGGCCCTAAACGACGTTTTTTTGGGAAAACTGGGAGCAACATGGGTCTACGGACCAAATTTTCTCACATAAAAATTTGTAGTCCTCGGATAGATCTTTCTAATGAGGTATGGTGCGTGTCAAACGAAGATCGTATGCTAAAGTTACATCCCCAGGAAGTTGAAACACCAATTTACCCAAACGGGGCCCATAGCTTTGTTGTTTCATCTCCTACGGTTAGGTTTTTGGATGTTTAGGATTTTATATTGTTTCTCAACAATAAATAGGCCTTCAAGACTCATTGTAACACAATTTTTATTCTTGTAGGCGCCACATCTCTTCTCAGAGATACACTACCAGCGTCCTAGCTAGTTTATTTTCATCATGTTTGTAAGCATATTTATGTTATTTGATATTAATGAAATGAAATATTATTTCCATTGCATATATGTGTTTATGTTTATTTCTATGTATTATTGTGTTCCTGCATAAATCCGGTTCTGTGGTATCAAAGCGGTCTGCTCTTTCTCTGTTTTTCTTTGCATGTCCCCAACAAGGTCAGGGTATAAGGAGTTAGGGCTCGATCTGGTTGAACCTTTGCAAGATCAGCCTCATAAAACTTGGTAACCTCCCATGGCAGAAGAAAAGAAAGACAAGGGAGCAGGAGATCCTATCAAAATATTGCTCGAGGAGGCCCTTGAGAAACAAAGGAACGTGATGATGGATAAATTTCCTTAGATCCTTCAACGGCTGCCCACCTATAGTGCATCTGCATCCAACAACCACTTTGGAGGTGCCAGTCCCTAAAAGGTCCAAGTAGAATCTGACATTCCTATATTTGAAGGCCATAATGCCCTAGATAGACGGTTGAATTTTCTAGAACGGTATTTCTCAATCTATGATTTCTCTCACTGAGAAAAAGAATAGTTTTTCACTCCTCAAAGTTGTGCCCCATGTCAAAGACTGGTGGGAAACCTACTGTGAGAAAAAGGAGGAGGGGGAACCCTCTCTATTCTCGGCCGCACCCACTTGGAATTCATTCCGAGATGGCATCAAGGAACAATATTACCCCATTGGGGAAATATGATGACAAGTACATCCAATGGACCATGGTGCGACAACAAAGGGATCAAGATGTGCACTAACTGACGAATTTGTTCCATACCCTGCGCAAAAATTTGGGTATTAAAGATTCAGAGAGACATTTGGCTCTCAAGTACTGTAGCTATTTGCACATACACATTCAGGAGGAAATGAAGTTTCTCAACATTCGCGCGCTTAGCACGGCATATCGCTATGCCACCAAGATCGAGCAGAAATTTAAGCAAAAGAAGCGAGACTTTAGATCTGTGAATCTGAAGCCAGGGAAAGATGCCTCTAAACTATAGAATAGGGGGCAGAGCTAAAGTGGGGAGACTCAGAACACCACTGCAAATCCAAATAAGGACACCGGGAAGTGGTCTGAATTTCATAACAACCCCACTCACGGCACAAACGAGTGTTGGGCCAAACATTCGTTGGTGGTTGAACTAAAGGCACCTGAATCAGATGCATGTTTTGATCCTGAGCCAGAACCAGACAAGGGAGATGACAAATGGAATCATATCATTGATGCGGACCCAGTGCCATTGTTGTAACCACCAAACTCCAGAGGGAGGATACCAAGGATCTAGAGGAGGGGGAGCACGTCTTATTCACAAATGTAGGCGAAGGGTTCTCCACTGCAATTCTTGTTGATAGAGGAAGACAAAAGAACCTCATTTCAGCAGAGGTCGTGAAGCGGCTTGACCTACCAACCATAGCACACCCACAACCGTATACCATCAGGTGACTTCACCCAAGGAGGGATATTTGCGTCCGCCAGCGGTGTCGCCTTCCGTACAACATCAAGCCATTCATGAATGAGGTATTGTGTGATTTTTATCCTCTTGATGTAGCTGATGTATTATTGGGCCAACCATACTTGTGGAGGAAACATGTTGTGTATGAGTCTAGGCCTCATTTTGTTGTTATTACTTTGGGAAATAAATTGTACATGATACCGGAGGTAGTACTACCTCTTGTCATCTCTTTGACTACTGCAAAACAACGCAGTAAGATTATTTCCCAAACCAAGAAATTTATTTCCTTACAAATTGCTCACACAGAAAGAATAATATTGTGGTCACAACCTCGAAACAGGGCTCCCCTGCACGGATGCAGCAGATGGAAAAAGTCATGGAGGAATACAAGGACACTTTCCTTTCACTCATAGAGGTTCATCTACACTGTCAAGACAAGCACTCGATTGATCTGACCCCCGACACACCACTTCCTAATATTTCCATATGGCATGCGATTACACAAACAGAATCCACACATGTACTATCTGAGGAAACCAAATTTATTGAACACATCCAGCACGTCCGCCAGCAGGTCCACGACATCCTGGAAAAATCCAATACCAAGTTCAGCAGAATTTGCCTCTCATGGATCAACTTAATGCAATGGGGACCATTTCTTCCTAAGGAGGGAGGAATGATCCAGGTGGATATTGGTGGCCACCCACCTATTCCATTTGGACCCGCACCATCAGTTCTTTCAGTTTTTCAGTTTCAGCACAACTTACTATTTTTAGCAAATTTTCGGGTTCTGAACTTCCAGAGCCGTTTGGAGGCCCTAATGGTCCAGGTGGATATTGGTGACCACCCACCTATTCCATTTGAACCCCCACCATTGGTTCATTCAGTTTATCAGTTTCGGCACAACTTACTATTTTTATCAGTTTTTCGGGTCCTGAACTTCGGGAGCTGTTTTGAGACCCTAAACGATGTTTTTTGGGAAAGCCAGGAGAAAAATGGATCCATGGACCAATTTTTCTCACATCAAAATTTGTAGTCCTCAGATAGATATTTCTAATGAGGTATGGTGCACATCAAATGAAGATCGTATGCCAAATTTATGCCCTCGGAAGTTGAAACACCAATTTACCCAAACGGGTCCCATAGTTTTGTTGTTTCATCTCCTACGATTAGGTTTTTTGATGTTTAGGGAATTTTATTGTTTCTCAACATAAATAGGCCTTCGAGCCTCATTATAACACATTTCAGAGGCCTGTAGGTGCCACATCTCTTCTCAGGGATACACTACCAGCGCCCTAGCTAGTTTATTTCCATCATGTCTGTAAGCATATTTCTGTTATTTGATATTAATGAAATGAAATATTATTTTTGCTGCATCTCTATGTTTATATTTATTTCTGTGTATTATCGCGTTCCTGCGTAAATCCAGATCAATTGAGCCCTTACTCTATGCCATTATGTTGGGTTTGCATTTCTTCATAAGCTTCTTCAGAAATGAAAACTTGAGGTTTCCCAAGAGCTACACAGAAACAAATCCCATATCATTTCATATTGGAAATTATTTGATAACTTAGAAACAAATAAAAAGAGAATGGTAGGCATGTGTTTATTTAAGAAACTCATGATTTAGATATGTAAGAGAAAATTTAAACAACTGAAAACATTGAAGAGTAATGAAAATCCCAAAAAAGAATCATCTCTCGTCCAATACCAATATCCTTGTGTAAAGATGTTACGACACTTCAACACAGTAAGGCCCAGATTTGTGGTGTTTCCTACATTCTGAAGGCCAATATTGTTCCATGAAACTAATCAATGTGATGCATGGTTGCATAAAACCTCTTCATAATTAAAAATATATTGGTTATATAGAATTTCATAGAGTCCTTAATGGATTAAAAAGGTTGAAATATTACAATCTTCCATCTAGGAGCAAGCATCTCATTCATGGAGATCGCATTCTCTACATATATCAAAGGTTAACACTTGTAGCCCCATATCCACCCTTTTGGTATGATATTTGCATTTGAAATCCACCAAACCCGAGAAAGGCTTCATCATCTAAGGGAAGAACAAGCATATAAAAGGTGGATATAGTGGGGTAAATTTTACATCATATGTCTTTATCCTAATTTATAAAGCTTTTGAATATATGCGCTATATCCTGAAATATTATGTTCATATCTGTTATCCAAAGTTTGTAAGGCATATGCTTTAAATCAAAGTTCATCATGCATGTATTAAGGTTGGTAAATGAAAAAAATGGCTTGTTGCATGTGATTAAACCTCGAGCTTCTCCCATCCATTGGATTATTCCTTCTCTAAATCAACACTCCACATAATTTTTTAGCCCCCCCTTGCCACCCTCCCTTTACCAACGGGGGGTTTCGAAAAGTGGTTTTCCTCCTCGCCAGACCCACCTAACGTGTCAACACCACAGCGTTTCGCACCCCCCCCCCACCTCATAAAACATTAACCGCCTTGACCCCCCTCTGATAACCACTTCTCTGCCATCCTTTCTCGCCATCTTTCCCCTGCGCCTCCCTCCATTCATCACCTGAAACTTGGCATAGACTGTTACCCAATTAAATGCATTCCCGGGATAATTGTTAAAAATTTCAGCGAATCTACGTGGCCACGCCCTCAATGGAAACTACTATTTTACCATAAAAACCCCTTTTTCCACCATTTTAATTCCTTTTTCTTCATTTTTTAAGATCGCTCACACTTCCTTCATCACCAAATCTCTGTCATTTTAGTCAACCATCATACCTAACAGAGGAATAATCAAGCACAGGAAAATACACCATTACCACTAATTTTCAACTCGTAGATAAAATCCCTGGTAATTCAAAATTACCTTCTTCTTACTATAATTAAAATTAGCAATATGCCTCCTAACAAGAAGAATAATGAAGAATCAATCAACCCGATGCTTCCTCCCCATGTTGATCTTGATCATATCCCTCTTGCAGACATGGATTACTGTTGGCTAGAAGATAAATGCATTGACCAAACTGATGAAATTGGACTCTGGGAGTCCAATTTACCTCATTACACCTTCCCTCAGACCCATCATTTCCTAGAATTCATTATAAAATGTCAGGCCTATTACTTACCATACCAAAGAGCCATTGTAGCCCCAAAAGGAGAAATATTATTCACTATCACTTCCAAAACCATTGACCAAGTGATGCAAGTCCCTCCTATTGAAGCCAGTGCACCATTTTCTGTAGAAGCCTTGAATGAACTATATCATAAATTAGATTTCTCCAAGAGAACACTAATTTATGACATTTTCCTGCCTGAGAATGCCCAATTGCCCAAGAAGAATCCACCCTATGCTTCTGCCATGTTCCCTTATCAGGCCAAACACATCATTTATGTGTTTTCAAACCTTCTAGGTTATTATTTTGATGAGTGGATTGATGAACCCATTCTCGGTTTCATGTCAATTTTCTCTACCAATCAAAATTCTTCAATTGTTTTCGATTTTAGTCAATGTTTGGTTGACAGCATACATGAAAAAATACTAAATTTACCAACTAAAGGAGTATTCAAATATGCTTCCATTATTTTATATATCTTCATTTATTATCAAGTAGACATATTCCCATTTTCATTGCAGAAATCAGATGAAGAAGGGAACCCAAAGTTAGTGATTTTCAGGACCTCATTGGTGAGGAAAGATTCAGTTGAGCACACCTTCAAAGAGTACATAGAACAGTTCATTCATCTAGTCATGAGCATGTTGACCAACAATGCAGAGCCAAGAATCAATGAAAAAATTAAGAAGATATTGCACCTGACAGATCAGGCCAAAACAGGAGATTGGTACCTCTACCAAAACTACACAAAGATTAGGGTGTATGGATGTGGGCTACCACCATACAAGCTTCCCAAATACCTCCCAATGAGAGTATTTTCCCTGGAGTATATAAGAAAAATGATAAATTCTAATGAAATTAATTTTGTCTTAGCAAAGAATAAGTCTCAGTTCATAATGAAAACACAGGTTGGCCCTTTAATTTGCAACAACAGAGTAGTAGGTGAAAAATCTGACAAGATCCTAAAACAAATGAACTTTAATTTGAGCTTTACATGGTCTTATGACCCTTTTGGTTTAATATCCAAGGTAAGGGTGGAAAAAAAAACCACTCCTTATGTGCACACATAGAGGCCAGAGATTGAGAGGTATATGAATCAGTTGAAATGGACAGAGAACACCTTGCAGGAAGTAGATGAGCATCTCATGTCCACCTCTATTTCACAGACCCCTAATCCTCAAGAGAAGACATGGAAGAGATAAAGAGAGGAAGGATCCCCTCAAGCTTCAGGGAGCTCACCAAAGGATTTCAACCTCATCTATAGGAAGAGGGATAAGAGAAGTCCTAAAAAGGATTCAACAAAAGAAACAGGGGAACAACAAGCTCCCATAGTCATCAAAGATCCATTATCTTCAACACCATCAGGCACCAAATTTACAGAATCTCCAACAGCATCATTAATGTCACAAGGCAAAAAAGACACAACCCAAACATCTCAAATCATCCAGGGAGAAAAAGAGAGAGGTATTTTTGATAGATACAAATAGATTAAGCTTAAAAGTGAAAGACTTAAAATAAGTACATACACACAATTCTAGAAACAAACTGATACTTCTTAAAGAAGGCTTCTATCAACCTTTGATATAGAGAAGGGAATAATGCAAATGGAATTCTTACGGGCTTATATTGCACAACTAAAGTTAGTTGCAGACTATAAGAAGACCTCCTTTGAATTTGTTGCAAAGGATATTCATCCCATCGATAAGATGGAGATGCATAAGAAAATTGGAGAAATGATATTTTCCACCTTGACTAACAGTTCAATGAATGTTTGAAAATTGTAGGTATCTCTTACAAATATTCAATCTTAGTTCAAGATTTAAAAGTTCTCATTTCTAGCAAAATACACCATAATAAAATCATTAGAATATCTTGTCATAAAGATGGGATATAATCCAGAGAATGTTAAGGCAGTTGAAGAATTGATAAAGAAGAAAAATGTAGATATTGCAACCCTTAGAAAGAAATTGAATATGCCATTAATGGAGGACCCATAGACCAAGGATATATAAGGGTCAGAGACCCAAAAAAAATATATGATTAAGCTTATCATGGGGCAGAATTCTCAAATAAAAAACATGGAGGAAGGAATGGATAAGCTAATCAAGGAGAAGGAATAAAATGCACAGTTGGCCATGATTCCTTTGAATGTAGTGCCTCTCACAGCAATACTAACTACAAGTTCTTCTACATCAACAACACCTCCAATACAACCTACAGATGCTGCAAGCAAACTTACAAAATAAATGGAGGATATGTCTTTACAAACTGAAGAAATCAAAACATTACAAGTACAGGTAAAAGCCTTACAAGAGCAGAAGAATAGAAGTGAAACTTCACACTTAGCAGAGGCACAAATGTCCCAAATATTGTTGGAAAGGATATTGTGAATGGAAAAAGAGTCATCCATTGGCCAAACCTTGGCCCAAGCTAAGGAGAACATATGGAAATATATCCTCAACTCCATGAATGAGATTTGACCTTCTATACAAATCATTTTTGAACAAAATGAATTGATACAGAAAGCTATAGTAGCAGTTGCAGACATCAAAGAAAATTTGGGTGATAAACCCATTGAAGCCACTGATATTATTAGATTCCTAAATTATAAGAACAAATATGAGCTAGAGGAAGTGGGAATTGAAGACAAAAATGAAACTATACTTGAAGTGAATAGGGTTTTGACCAAAAAGAGTCTCATTCTACAGTTGGAAGAAAAATGGCAGGGATTAGAGATTTTTGTCAACATATCTTTCAGCAGAGTTGAAACACTGAACAAGAAGGGACTGCCCCAGTTTATTTGTAATAAATGATAAATTAATCGCACAGGAAGACTACATCAGGAAATTGAAAGAAGTGGCTAGATACAACTCTAAGTTTGATGGAATAAAGGGTTGCTTAATAGGAAAAGTATTTCTTGAGGCATTAGGGAATTATTTTTACATAAAGCATGAGGTAAATCATATTTTTGTAGTTAAGCCTACTTTTTCCAAGTATAATGAAGTGGATGAGGTTTACCAGAGGGTGACTAAAATGTCAATTCCATATGAAGAAAGATGGAAGAAATTATGTGATTTACTAGACTAAGTGAGTAACTTTATCTTCAATCAGAGAAACAACAACACAGCAAGGACCAAAGTGACAAATCAACAACAACCTCCTTTAGATTAGGGCCACCTTTAGAACAATTTTAACTAGCCCTATTAGTTTGTAATAAGAGATATAATTTGTTTTAAATTTTCCTAAAATATATCCTGATCAGTTATGACGGGATTCTTTGTAAATATTTGCATAAATACTTCAATTTTTGAAGTATTGAGGGTTGACTTTTTCACTCCAGGAGCTATTGTACTTTTCCATTTGATGGGTTGATCAGTAATAAAAGGGACTTCTTCACAGGATTCATGTGTTGGATTATTTGGTGATGTGTTTCTCTAATTTTCTATGTGTTTATTTCTTCGTTTCCATGCTTATGTTTTCTTAAATCTGAATTACTTTACAGAAATTGTGATAAACAGAATTTGTTGAAACATGCACTCTGATTCTGGCTATAGGTAATTTCAATGTTTTCCTATAATGTCAAGTTAAAGAATTCTTAACCGCTCTAAAATATCCAGTTAGTTCACCTACCTTGCCCTGTGAAACTCCTTTGAAAATATGAAATAGATCCATGTTAGTTTATAGACTCCATATCCCAATGGAAGTTTAAGCACTTAATCAACCAAAACAATAAACAAAGTTAAATCTAACAGAGAGATCCCTCTCTGAGTTTAGGAGGGCTATATCCTAAACTCAAAAGTGTTTTTTTGGTTACCTTTGTGATTTCTTTTTCAACCTTCGGAAACTACAGAGTGCTAACAGGCCGTTGATCTGATCACACCCTATCTTAGCCTTTTAAACACGTGGGAAATTTATTTCATGTGCCAACTTTATTACATAATGTAACTTTATAAGTGATATGATAATTAAGCATATAACCTATGATTATTAATCATAAACACACTTTATTATAAAATGACATGACCCCTATCACATGCAAAATAACTTTCAAGACCCCCTCATATGTGCATTTTTTTTAAATTTGAATTCCAAAGACCTTATTTAAACTTAATTGAGTCGGCCTAATTAAATTATGACTCAAAAAAAGTCTAATGGTTATCCTGGATAACATGATGTATATAGGGTTAAGTACATTACAAAAATTCAACCCTAGGTGACTATTATCCATATGATCCTACTTAGATATATAAATTGCTAAATTTAATATAATGTAGAAATTACTTCCAGATCATAACATCAATCACACAATAACTAAAAATTTAAGAAGTAGAAGAATAAAAGAGTTTTGTAGATACATAATAAATTTCTTCTCAACATCAACTTTGCATACCTCAAGGAAACCTCTACAAGATACTAAAATACAACTGCATGGTCATCATAAACATCTCAAAATGAGGTGTATGTTCTACACAAAAAATAAAGGCAGAAGTTGTAAAAATGTTGTATTGCTCCATATGGACATACATATCCCTATGATTGTATTGATTCTTTGTACAATTTCCTTTCAACCTATTGAAAACTTGTAAGTTCATCCTTATTATGCATTACTTTCTCTTAGTTGTTCAATGTGGGCAATACGTCTCTATCATGTATTATTTATGATTTTCTGAAACATGTACAAGTTCTTTCTTGCACTACATTTCTCAATGTACATATTTTTTATTCGGGACCTATCGTGTATATGCTAAATGTAATGTTACCTTTTTGAGATATTTTCTTCTGATAGTTGTTCCTCTTCAACATCAAAATCAACGCAAATTGTCCTACGCATATTTATGAGATCATTGAGGCAAACTTAGATTAAATTTGACCAATTATTAAATTTAATTGCACCAATAAATAATAATTAAAAAAACTTGAGTGCATGAATACTTGAATGAGATCCTCTTGGTTTTGAGAATAGATTATTAGTGTACTTTAATATTGGAGCAAACCTCCCTCCACTCGACGAAGCAGCAACGAAGTCAACATTGACCTTTTTGTTGCTATGTTGGATCTCAAATATTTACTCCAATATTGTCCAAATATTAATTTATTCTCTACTAAATAGGTCGAACCGCATGAAGGAAAAATCTCTCATGGCCCCTCCCCCCCCCCCCCCTCACATCACTCTCAATTCCCCAGTACCCAATCTATCTACTAGGAAACATTTGAAAGAAATATATTAAGATATGTCATAAATAAAGAAATATATAGTAAAAATTCATTCATTCATTCATTCATTCGTAGAGTTTAAAAAATATTTGATCTCAGTATGATTTATAATAAACGGTATGCTATACATAATCTGAAACAAGGTCATTCTAATTAAATTACAAGTACAATATATTATTCTTCGGTTTCTTGCAATTTTTCATGTATGAATCAAGGACGTCATCCCCTTCAGTTGTTATATGTATTGCTCCCGACCTAGTGAAATGTCTATGTTGTTGTAAGGGCGACATAGCTTCAGCTGCAATAAGAATAAAATGTTAAATTCCTAATTATTGAAATTATTAATACAAGTTTTTTATTAATAAAAATGCAGTAGAGTGTTTGTTGCCTGCTTCAGTAGTAGAGGGAAGTGGGATACTTTTGGATGTGGCCATAGATTACCCCTCTTGTCTGGCCTCATCTCGTACATGCTCTAGAGTAGAACCAAGAAGATTTATAATTAATACACTGTTTGCATTTAAATATTTCTAATTCTAATCCATACTAAAAAAATTATAATTCACATGAAATACCTCCAGAATCGAGTTTAACATCAGTTTCAATTTTCACTCCACTATCACTAGGCTCATGTATTCCATAATTGCTTGGGACATCAGCATTTACATTTTTTTCCTGCTTTTTACAATCAAGCACATTACTTTATGGCCAAAAATAAAAACCAATATAAAGACATGAGTGTTGAAGTGGTATGGCAGAGGCCATTGTGTGAGGTGCGAAAAATAGAGAACCAACATGTGAAAGATATGTGAATGTATTAATATGGGCATACGTGTATGAGAGAAGAACCCTACAAATGGCAGTAGAATAAATGCAAAAGGGTTGAGTTTTTTTGTTTGTGACAGGGTTGAGTTTGTCTTGCGAAAGGGGAAATTTTGTTTATGACAAGGTCAAAGAGGATGTTAGTCTATGCTGGAAATTTTTGTCTACTAAAATAAATTTTGCATGATAATTTGTTGTTTTTTATGATTTTCTATGTATATAATGTTGAACTTGTTGATAAAGTTTGCTGAAATAATATGTTTTTGTATACCAAATGAATCAAAATAATGGTATTGCTGCAAAAATTAAATTTGAACAAAGAAAGTGTCATGCCAATTGTGGGTCATTATTATTACAGATATACATGAAGTTGTAAGTGTCTTAGGACAAAATTGCATAGATCAAAGCTAAGATTGCAGATGGCTGAAGGAAGATAGTTTGTATCAGAACACTCAAGTATTTCATTTGATAACTAATGGATCCAATATGAAAATGATATGTAACAAAGTTCCATGTTATAACTATTGGGGGTTGGTGCATCTAGTAGGTTGGCACCTAAAAACATATTTAAGAGTTTTTTGCCTCGAGTAGGTTGATGCATGCACATCAAGGATTTGGTGCTTCCTTCAGGTTGGAGGTTGTAAAGATAAGGGAGTTAGTGCTTCCTTGAAGTTGGAGAATGTAAATATTAGGGATTTAGTGCTTCTTTCAAGTTGAAGCTTGTAAAGATCAGGGAGTTGGTGCTTCCTTCAAGTGGGTGCCTGTAAATTCAATGGATAGGTGTCTCCTTCTTGTTGAAGCCATAAAAGTTGATGTAACAGTAGGTTGCAGCCAACAACAATATCCAAACATAATTTTTGTGGATTTATCCCATTTTGGGTTTCCACTTACATCTAATGTCTTTATGTGTTTTTATGTGTTGTTTACATGGGTGATTGCTAAATGAATTGAAGTTTTGGATATCACCAATAATTGTTAAAATTGGTCATAAAACTAATTCACCTCCCCTCTTAGTATTATCATGTTTTCTAACATCTTGACATTCAGTTGATGAGACAACAATATGACACAATGTCAAATGATTGGTCAACTAAATATATATCATATTAGCAAACAAGAACCGTCCCATAAATGAAGCAACCTTTTTTAAAGGGATTTCAAAAGAATCCAATAATCATCAAATAGGTGGTTGTTACGAAACACACTCAATTGGAATTTTTGTTCATATCATCTATAATTAATATTCCACACTCTTGCACACTACTCTTTCATGATAACCTTCAATCATTAATCTAAAACAACAAGTCAAATCAATGCACACAAATAATACTCCAACACAAAATCAGTCTAGTTGGGTTTGCATACATCAATAACATCCTCCACTTAAACGAAACTTAGGAAGCAATAAATTATTACATTAGACCTTCAAGTCATAAACGAACAACACAATTTTCAAATAAAAGAAACATCTCTAGTAGAAATTTATTGGAATGAACCTTAGTTAACCACTTCAGTGACTTAACAAAAATAAACATGAGAATTATATGGATATGAATTGGATAATGTAAATCTATCAGAATTCCTTAAAACACATGTTTAGATGTTTCCAATCCCATTCATCAATTCAATCACAATCAACATTGGTATTTGACACTAGTCCAAAATTTTGTTTCTCATGCCTCTTTTGCAAATAAATGAAAGAATAATCACCACTATTGCAACAATGTTGATTACTAGACACATTCCTCCAATCCCTATTGTAAGGATGTGTTACAGGAGTGAATTTCACCACCAATGATAATGGGTATCTCCTTGGTATAAATTCCTAACTATACCTTACACGTTTTGGGATAGAAGTTCCATTCGATATGCGGGCCCGACTACCACCATGTTTGGTCAAGAATTGGTTTTGGACGGAGTGAGTGAGAGAAAAATGATTCAGATTATAATTTTGATAAGGTAAAAGTTAGAACAACTTTATGAAATACAAATAATATAACAACAATTAAGTAAAGGGACATGAATCTCAAAGAAATATTTTTAGCAAGCTTTAATCAATATACATGGATAAAGAAATATATTTTTTATTAGTTGTAAATTAGTTTGGAATCAATAACACTCATGAAAGTATAAGTCAACAAAAAATCTCAAATAATATGTGAGTTTCCAATTAATGAAGTAGTTCATTAACTTTCAACACATAAACAACAATCATACCATTAAATTACAACAAGAATACTCTTACTATATTCAATAATACATGAATGAAATGCTTGTTGTGCCCCGAGAGAGCTTCTCAAAATTAAGTTGAAATATCAAATGCACAATTACAAAAAGAATCCATGAAATAAAATAGTGAAAGTGCTAAATTTTCACTTGATCTTTGAAATAAATGTACAAGCTTTCCTCTTCCAAGGTGCTAAATGGGTTTCAAAACTAAAAGTTCTTTCCAACTAGCCATGGGGGTATATTTATAAAAAATGGTGCGACTCTTCACCTCCCATGACCTTTCAAATTCCCTCATGAATTTTCATTTCCCTTCCATATTCTAATTTATATTTGATTTTTAATTCTAATTAACATTTGACATGGTATTATTAGTCCTTGGGATGGAAATTTATTTATGTAAAAGGAAACTTATTTATGCACAAGGGCCTGACAGTGAAACTGAAATGAAAATTTCATAAGGCATACGAAATAAACAAATCTGACAGCGAAATAACACAAATACAACATAAGGAAAAGGATTAGAAGTAAAATATGTACATAAATGGGAACAACTAGAACATGTGTTATTGAAAATACAATTTGAGGTCTTGGACATTCACAGGAAGGGACACAATCTCCCAATTTAAGTTTTGCAATCTATACATGCGTAGGACAAGATTTTCATGAATCTGGAATGGGCCAAGACAGGAGGACTAGAAATTAGTACTTTTTTCCTTTTCCTTATGGTTTTTATCCCATTTCAAGACAAGGTCACCTTGTATCAGTTGTAACACGGTTGCTAATTTTTTCTCCCTTCCACCACACCTTTGTAAAATAGGACACTTTCAGGCATATGTGTGAGCATATTTGAATATCACAGGCCAATAATATCATGCTCGAATACATTTTTGTGCTATATTTTCACCAATAAAGTGGACTCTAACAAGCCCACCATGAATTTATTTAAGTAATGTATCTGCCTCGGGTGATTCTACGCACTGTATTAAAACTCCATTTTGATGTTTTCTAAACATAAATATGTGGATCAATTGGTATTGTGTATACTTGAGCCTGATTGATCACATTTGTTTCATTGTTAAATTTGAAGGTAGGGTTCCATGTTCTATATATTGTCTTAACTCATTATACCATGATGGTTGCAAAGTAGGCACATGTATAGAATCAGAATTATACATATCCATTTCTTCATCCCAACATATAATTTCTTATTTTCGAGGATCCACAACCTCTACAGCTAACTTGCATAATTCATGACCTTTGATAATATGAATTGGTTTACGCGAGGTTATACTCTTGTAAATATGTCATCCAATTACCACTTTTTTCGCCTAACTCCTTTTGCACGAATAAATATCTAACTGCAAGGTGGCAAAAATTTACCTTTACATAGCTCTTCAAGATGTGCATAAAGTGCTTCATGAATTTATATACTACATAAGCTTGTTTCTTGATATCCAAGTAATTTAGCTTAGATCCTTGTATACTTGTGCTCATGAATGATATTGGACATTAATTTCCTTGATTGTCCTTTTGTGTGAGAATTGCAACAATGGAGGAGTTGTGTCACAATCCCTTTGGGAAAATTTCCCCCTCTTATAAACATTGTAAATATTTCATATATTTTGATTATAAATGAAAAAGGCATGATAATTGGGACATATATTCCAAAGTTTGAGGAAGTACGTTGCTTAGGTTTGAAGGAATATTGACTTGTTTCATTAAAGCCATAATAGATGGAAAATATGCTTTAGATTGGGTTGGTCATATCAATTAATGGAGTTGGAAAAGAGGATATAAGAAACATGTTTTCCCTTGATAAATTTATAAGGCATCAAAGACAAAATTAATGAGGATGGGATAGGTTGGTAGATGGGACATCCTAAGGTCAACAAACATGAAGTGGAAGGGAGATTTGACACAACGACATCCCCATGACCACATGGAGACATAACCATCATGACCAATATGGAAGGAGCGATAAAAAAATGCTTACCCACGCAACATAAATGGTTGCAACATGCATAGGGAAAGGGAAGAACATTCTTGAAGCGTCATTTACTTCTCACGCATTGAGGAAAAAATATTCATGGAGATAGATAGAAAATTAGAGAGAATGTAGGAGAGGATTATTGAAGGAGAATATGAATAAAACTCTCAGGAAGAGAATTTCAAAAAGAATGATTTCACTATAGAGGAAGAAAATCCATAGCGCAGGAAGGAAAAAGAGCAGAAATATTTGTGCTATTATTAGAATGCAAGGAGAATATAAAATGTATGTTTGAGTAGTGGGAAGAGATAAAAATATCTCTTAGGTGAAGCCAATAGTCTCGTGATTCCCTGTAATATTGGAGGGTGGATATGGTTTTCTGCTCGCATTGGTGGAGGCTTGTTCCTAGGATTCTTGGTAAGGAGAGTTATTTAGCATCCTTTACTTATTTTCTCGATTTTGTAGTGGGCTCTAGATTCCCAAAATTGGGTGGAACCAATGTATAAAAATAATTGATTGAGTGTGTGCTACATTTGGTGAAGATAAGAATATATCTCAAGTGAGGGCAGTAGTTTCTGGATTCCCCTGTAATACTTGAGTGTGGATATTGCTTTATCTATATTCTCTTGACAACATGGGTGGAGGCTTGTTCCTTGGATTCCTGGTAAGGAAAGTTCTTTAGCCTCCTTCGCTTGTTTTTTTGGTTTTCTTACAGTGGGCTTTGGACTCCCTTACTACCTTGAGGGTGGAGGTATAGAATTTGGATTCCCTTGCTAATTTCAGGGTGGAGGTGGTGGGCCTCTTGATTCCATTGTTGATTTGAGGGTGGAGGTGGTGGAACTTTGGATTCCCCATTTAATTTTATGATCGTCGAGCTACAATTATTATTGAGGTAGTGTAAGGGTGGAGGTGGTGGACCTATGGATACCCTGTGAGAAACTGATTGCACTAAGTAGTTCATGGGTGGAGGTGTATATACCTTTGGAGTCCCTGTTTCATCTAGAATAATTGGTTTAATCCCTAAAGCACTCATCCTCAAGCTCTGAACTCTAACTTTGGGGTGACAATTGTAAGAAAGGTTTGGATGCAGTGTTTCTAAGGTTGGGTGGAGAGTTGAAGTCCCAATATCAGTTTTTGAGCATCTTTAATCAAATATATATACTAAACCTTTGTACCTTAAATGTGAAGCATATGTTAAATGTGTGGGATTAATGCTTATTTTCGCATTATTTAAATGTGTTGGCCCAATTCTTATGATATGTTATGGAATGTGATTTTAAGCATGACTGTGAAATATGATTCCCTATTTTGATATTGATTTAATGTGTTAGTTATGCCTATGATCTAATATGGAATGTGATTTCTTGCATGCTTAAGGAATGTTGATTTTCTTGTAATATTTCTGAGTAAATGAATGGATTCTTGTAATAATTCCTAATATTATTCTTTGTTTATTACCAGTCCAAGAGACTTGTAGATATCTAGACTATTATGGGCCTAAAATTGTTCCACTGAGCTTGAATATGAATGGAGGAATAAATATACATTGTATTATTTATAATTAAAGGATATGATATTAAGCCTCATTTTATCAATGTTAAGCTTAATAAGGATGGTTTATTTGTGTTTATAAATCATATGTATAGAGGATGAGTCAAAGCCTTCATAATCTCAATAGATATAGATGAAAGTATGTGTGTGTGTGTGTGTGTGTGTGTGTGTGATACTAATATACATGTATGTTTGCATTGAATGAGTTGGAACAAGCCCTGACAAATCTCAGGAAGGATATTGTAATATATATGCTAGGCTATGGAAAAGCTCAAATAAACTTAAAAAAGTAGCCATAACACACATATTGTTAGAAATTGTAGAAAGAGAGCTCAATTTCACTTTTTCCTTAGTCAAATTGAGTAAAATTGAAATTCCACATCAACAAACAACTTGGAGGAAATTATCTTGAGTGACATTGCCTTGTCACTTAGTTACTCAGTTATTTCGAGTTAGAGGATAAGAGTAGAGTTGTGCATGTCCTAATTGCTATGTTTTATAAATCTAATTCAGTTATGTATAGTTGATCTTAGTTAATTGAGCTCAAGTCTTCAGTTGACTCAGTTAAAGGTCAATTGAATATTTTAAGTTGATGATCTATTATTTAATTAGTCAATCAACTAAATATAGCCTATGCATGCATGACATTCAAATTTCCTCACTAGAGTGGAGTTGAAGGCAACATTGTAATTATCAATTGTCTACTAGTTGAGTGTATAGGCTAGATAATTAGGCAGATGGTCAATTCCTTGGCAATTGTGCAAGGAAATAGGAATTACCTATGAAACAAGAGCTTAATTCCTCTAGATTTTCATAAATAAATAGGATCTTTTGGAGTCAGGAAATTGGCTAAGTGTTGGCCAGAGCTAGACATGAAGCAAGAGAACAAGTTTGAAAGTGTTAGAGCTTCTTCATACTTGAAGCAAGCAACTGTAATAGGTTCTTAGTCTCATCTAATTAATTGAAAGTGAGATAGGGGTTTTTCCTAGTTGGGTTCCCTAGGAAAAAATTGTTGTTCTTATGGTTTTGATTTATGCATGTCAGTGCATGTGATTCTATATTATTGATTTCTTTCTGAAGTATTATAGAGGAAGGTTGTAATCTCTTGTTTTCTGTTTGAATACATTAGTATTACCAATTTCCATTAAAAATATAAACATATGAATGGTTTCACAACCAAGTGCATGGAGTTGAGGAAGCCCAAAAAATGCACAAATGCATGTGTTGGGGGATGGAATTTCAAGGCCTTGAGGAGAAAAAAGGACACGAGTGTAAGTGCCATGTGATCAGGCGCCATCTCTAAACACTGATAGTGGGCATCAAGATTTATTTTAGGGGGTTAAATGAGTGGTATCCCTGAAAAACCGTATGGCCAAGAACCATGACGAAGGGTGCAGGCGAGAGATATTTGAACTGTAGATGCCAAAGAAACTTGTATGTCGTCCATGTGCCCTAAATGTTTTACCCCAAAGAATTCGATGTGAGCCCATGGTAATCCCACCAAGACTCATTCGTCGGGACGAAATGGTGGGTTGGGTTGGGTTGTTAAGAATTTGGTGCATCGAGGAAGAGGACCCCCAAAATCACATATAACATTAAAATCTATTTTTACCCCGCATTGGAGCACTGGTGGGACCCATGGCCAACATCGGAGGTGACGTGGCATCAAAACCGCATGGCGGCTCGAGAGGAACGACATGTATCAGTTGAATTCAAGGTTTTTGTAGGGCCATATGGCCTCGTAACAAGTGACACATGGCATACTTAGAGTGGATCCACATGGAAGGTGAAGTCAAACTAATAGACAGGGTCGTTGCCGTCACCCCGGCGCATTGTCCCCAATGTTTTCTTATGGAGTGGGGTACACTCCTGTCATGATTTAATCCTCAGGGTGAGGTAGTAATGGTGGGGCCAACTTGCGTGGTTGTAAAGGAAGGAGAATCTTGACAAGGCAGTGGAACCAATATCAGGTTAGAGAAGGCCCATGAATGGGAGCGCATGTTGGGACTCGAATATGAGATCAGTTGGTGCATGGCGCTGATCTAATTCATCATATCCTTTAGGAAAAAATTGAAGTTAATGATCATGCAAGTCCAAAACCCAAATACTTGTCCATCATACGAGTTATAGCTTCCAAATTTCCATGAAACTATGAAACTACTTAGATGAATAATTGAAAACTGAAATCTACTTTACTTTCACCAAGATACAGAGTCTCTTAGCAACTTATAAGTAGCAGAATAAAAACACAGATATAAAAACACATGCAAAATTTGACACACTTATTTTCTTAGGAAACCCAACAAGGAAAACTTGTTGGCTTCATGTGGCTATTTTATTGATTGTTCTTGGAGAAATTGAATCTAATAGAAAGAAACCCATCTCACTTACGAAATAATTTTTATTTAATCACAAATATCAGTTTATACAATTGATCTTGGTTGGCCTTTATCCTACTTGATCTTGGCCCTCTAGTACATAATTATTCCTCTACTACCTCGTTGACTTGCTCTACAAACCATGCTCCCTTCTTCTTTATCTTGCGCACTTGTGACTTCCCACACCTTATGACACAAGCTCTACTCAATATCAATCTCCTATTTCCTAACACTCTTGTTCCTCCTATTTATTAGGACAATTCATGTGCTCTCCACAATCAAGGCTCCTCTCAAAAACTTGTGAGTTGTCTTGTCACACAAACCTTTGTGCACAAAACTTATCATTTCTTGTGCCTTCATCCTTCTTTTATAGATTTGATCCATGCTAAATTAGACTAGTTCAAATTTAGAACTGGAGTTGTGATAGTGAGTTAAATAAGTGTGTTACTCGCTCTCCTTCCAATCATCGATAGAGTTTTTAACTCGTGCTTCCTTCAATCAA